>JAVSCE010001171.1:0-50225 GCA_032199065.1 Smutsia gigantea
AACATCACTACTCTAGTCAAACGTCACAGAAAATATGTTGGTCCCAACTCCACCTCTGCCAACCTAGATTTTCTCCTTCATGAGCTGTAATGGGGTCAACCCCCACCCTCACTGCACCAGAGTGGTGTCAGAGGAGAAGGAAGTCAGAACTTTAATGCTCACTGAGCAGTAACAACCTCTTGTCACCTCTAGTATCAGTAGATACAATGTTTGAAGCCTGGACTTCCACCAAGATCTGATAGTAATGAGGCAACCCTCACACTCTGGCCAAGATGAAATCGAAGGAGAACTAATGGAGAATCAGGACTTCCACCAGTGGTAAAAAGGGTACTGTCCCTCATAGTCTTAGTGGAGGCTACTTGGGAATAGAAACAAGACAATTATCACCTCCAACTGTCAAAGGAGGTAGAGTGGGGAACCTAAACTTCCACCCTACTAGTCAGTAATCAGATAGCTACCCTTTCCTGCATGATTGGATGTCCACATGCATATAATGAAATTTACCTCTTTTATACATCACATACAAAAATTAAAATAGAAAATAAATTTAAATGTAAGAGCTCAGTCTATAAATATCTTAGAAATAAAAATAGAAGTAAATCTTACAGACCTCAGATTAGGCAATTTTTTCTTAGATGTGACACCAAAAGCATAGGCAATAAATAAATAAATAACTGGAGAAATTGGACTACATGAAAATTAAAACATTTTGTGCTACAGACAATATCACAAAAGTGAAAGGCAGCCCAGAGAATTAAAGAAAATATTTAAAATATTTATAATTCAAAATCTTATAAGGGTTTTGCATCCAGAACACACATTAAAAATACAAAATAACAAAAAAGAATTGGCATAAGATTTGAATATACATATCTTTACATAATGTATGTAAATTTCCTATAAATAAATGAAAAGACAATGAACATCATTAGTCATTAAGAAAGGGAAATAAAAACCACAGTGAAATACCACCTCATATCCACTAGGATGGCTATACTAAAATAGACAATAAGTGATGGTAGAGATGTGGAAAAATTTGATCCTCCATCTAATGAGAAAACAGTCTGGCAATTCCTTCAGAGAATGAACATGGAATAACCATAAGACCCATAATTTCACACCCAAATATATACCCAAGAGTAATGAAAACATACGTCAATGCAAAAACTTTTGTACATGAATATTTATAGCAGCATCATTTATAATAGTCAAAAAATTGGAAAGAGCCCAAATGTCCATCAACTGATGCATGGAAAAATGAATGTGTTATATCCATACAATGTAATACTATTTTTCAATAAAGAGGAATGATTTGCTGATACATGTTACACCATAGATAAATCTAGAAAACATTATGCTGAATGAAAGTAGTCAGTCAAAAAAGACCATATGTTATATGATTTCATTTATATAAATTGTCCAGAATAGGCAAATATATAGAGAAAGAAAATGTTTTATTTGTTACCTAGTGATGAGGCAGGGGTTAAAGGGACAAAGAATGGGTACTGATGGGTATAGAGTTCCATTTTGGGTGATAAAAACCTTCTAAACTTAGATTGTGGTGATAATGTGCAACTATGTGATATTCTAAAAACCATTGAATGGTGCAAATAAAAAAAGTTGGAGTGGCTATATAAATATCAGATAAAGTAAACTTTGAAACAAGGGAAATTACAAGGGAGAGAAAAATAAACCATACAACAGAGTCAATCCAAAAATAAAGTATAACAAGTTCTAAAGGTGTATACACTAAACAACTAATTTGAAAATTATATGAAGCAAAACTAAACTCAAAAGGGAAATAAAAAATCCACAAGCATGGTTGAAGACTTCCATATCTTCTCTTAACAAATGATGGAATGATTAAATATAATTTCAGCAAAGATATGGAATAATTAAACAATATCATCAATCAACAGGATGTAAGTGACATTATTAGAATGCTCACCCAACAATAGCAGAACATACATTATTTTCAAGCATCAAATGACATGTGATAAGATAGACTCTGGGCCATAAAACAAGTCTCAGTCAATATAAAGGTTTAGCATCATATATAGGGCATTTTTTGACCACATAGGTATTAAACTAGAAATCAATAATAAGAATATATTAGGAAACTCTTAAAGCAATTGAAAACTAAATCATACACTTCCAAATAATCTGTGCATCAAAATATACATTGAACTGAATAAATATTAAATTAAACATCAACATTTGTGGAGCCCAGCTCAAGCAGTCCTGAAAGGGAAGTTTATAGCTTTACATCATGAGAAAAGCAATAGTCTAAAATGAAATATCTGCACTCCTGACTCAAGAAATTAAAAAAGAGCAAAATAAACCCTATGAAAACAGAATAAAGGGAATAATAGAGACAAGAGGAGAAATTGATTAAAGAGAAGAGAAAAACTATAGAGCAAATCAATGAAACAAAAGTCTGGTTCTTGCAAAATAATACAATTGACAAATCTAAAGCAAGACTGTCATACAAAAGCAAAAGACAAAATCAGCAACATCTGGAATAAAACTGATATCACTAAAGGGCATACAGATATCAAAAAAATAAAATATTACAAATACCTATACACATTAATTTGGTATCTTAAAAGAAATGGAACAATTTCCTAAAAAACATAAACTGCCACAGCATATCCAATATGAAATTAATAATTTGAGTATCCATAATTAAGAAGGAAATCGAACTCATTATTAAAAGGCTCTTGAAAAAGAAATACCCAGGTAGTTTCATAGGAGAATTCTGTCAATCTCTGAAAGAATTAACACCAATTCTTAACAACCTGCCAGAAACTAGATGAGGAAACACTCCCCAACTAATTTTAGGAAGCCAGTGTTTTTCTGATACCAAAGTCAGAAAAAGACCATCACAAAAAAAAAGAAAAGAAAGAAAATTATAGACCAGTATTCCCAGTGAATCTAGATGCAAAAAGATCTTAATATTAACCAATAAAAATATAATTCAGTAAAATATAGAAAGTAGTGTAAACCATGACAAAGTAGGTTCCCCACACTCCAGGAATTCAAGGTTGAATTAACATTAAAAACATTAATTATTCTACCATACATAATATAAAGACCACATAATCAAATCAGCTGATGCAGAAAGAGTATTTGGAAAAGATAATATCCATTCATAGTAAAACCCTTAAAAAAATAGGAATAGAGGAGAACTTCCCAAATTGATAAAACATTTACATAAAAATTTCAGCTATTGAGTCATATGAATTTACATACTTTGGTTATAAGCTCCTTATCAGATATGCATGCAGTCTCACTTGTTTGTTTTCACCTTTGCTTCCCTTGCCTGAGATGTATCTTTCTATGTTTATAGATAGGAACCACATTATTTGGGGCGAGCATTTAATAATGCAGGTAATGGCTGAATCACTATGTTGTATACATAAAACAAATATATATATTGAAAGATGGCAGCATGAGAGGTGAGACAGAAACCTCCTCCCAAAAACATGTATAACATATAAATATAGTTAATACAGCTAAACCTAAAAGAGCAACACGAAAGAAGGCTGTGCCAGACTGCATAACCTGGAGAAAAGAGTAGACCTCATGAAACAGGATAACATACCAAAGCTGTGATTTGACAGGACCCAAGCTCTTTCCCCACTACAGCTTACTGGCTGGAGGAAGAGAAATGGAGCGGGGAGGGAATGGAGGCCTAGGACTACTGAACACCCAGTCCTGGAGATCTGCACTGGGAGCACGAACCCACATTGCATGGTGCTCATGAGATTAATGGGGTTGAAAGCTAAGACAGGTGGAATACCTGGAGAGACTGAGATTCCAGCTTCTTTTGGAAAACAGGAATCCACATCCAGCTGCTCTGGGTCAAAAGAAAGGTGGGCAGTGTGAGAAACTTCCTAACAGTGAAAGGGCTGCTAAAAGAGCAAGGATTGCATAGAGTCTGCTGCTCAGGAGAAAGGACAAGTGGACAAAATTGTCCAGATGCACTCTCCCCAGCATGTTGGGAACGTTTAGGAGGTTAGGGCACTCTATCCCCCTGGCTGGCTACTAAGTTCCAAGGCCCCCCACCATGATACGCAGCCTGCTGAGGCTTCCTCCAGGACAGCTGACACAGGCTTGCAAAGAAGCAGCCCCTGCCCTGACATCAGGATAGCCAGAGGGAGGCTCCATATATGGCAGCTACAAACGGAAATCATAAGGCTTACACTGGTGTGCTCAGCCCACTGGTTCTGGCAGTGGAAACAGGCACAGCAGCCAGAAGCAGGAATTAGCTCTTTTCTCCCCCCAGGCACCAGCGCTACTCCCTGTGACCACTGACATCACTCCAGGAGCTGTACACGCCCAGAGAGTAGAGCTCTGGACACTAGACAGTGCCACATACAAATATGAAATCTCAAAGGAACCTGGTTCAAACACAAATCCCACAACTACCAAGTGAAGCTGAACTCATCTGTCTTCCTGAAACAGATTTCAGAATTAAAATCCTAAACATGCTCATAGAAGTACAGAAAAATATTCAAGAACTAAAGGACAAATCCAGGAATGAGAATTCAATCATTAAGGAATTCAATATCTGAAATGAAACACAGATGGAGGGATTTAAAAGCAGATTAGATGTAGTAGAGGAGAGGGTAAATGGAATAGAAATTAGAGAACAGGGATACAAAGAAGCTGAGGCACAGAGAGAATAAAGGATCTCTAGGAATGAAAGAATATTGAGAGAACTGTGTGACCAATCCAAACGAAACAATATTCGCATTATAGGGGTACCAGAAGAAGCAGAGAGAGAAAAAGGGATAGAAAGTGTCTTTGAGGCAATAACAGCTGAAAACTTAGCTAATCTGGGGAAAGAAATGGTCTCTCAGGCCATGAATGTGCACAGATCTCCCAAAACAAGAGACCCAAGGAAGATAACATGAAGACATATAATAATTAAAATGACAAACATCAAGGATAAGGACAGACTATTAAAAGCAGCTAGAGAGAGAAAAAAGATCACATACAAAGGAAAACCCATCAGGGTTTCATCAGACTTCTCAACAGAAACTTTACAGGCCAGAAGGGAGTGGCATGATACATTTAATGCAATGAAACAGAAGGGCCTCGAACCAAGAATACTCTACCCAGGAAGATTATCATTTAAATTTGAAGCAGGGATTAAATGAGTTCCAGATAAGCAATAAAGTTGAATGGAATTTACTTCCCACAAAACATGTCTCCAGTGTATTTTGGAGGGACTGCTTTAGATGGAAGTGCTCCTAAAGCTAAATAGCTGTCATTAGAGGAAATAAAACCACAATAAGGAAAGTAGAAAAATTAATTACTAAGAAGATGCAAAACCAGATCAACTACTCTCAAAGTTGGTCAAGGGATAGACAAAGAGGACATAATATGAAACCTAATATGTAAAGAATGGAGGAGAAAGAAAAAGGAGGAAAAAAAGGAACCTCCAGATTGTGTTTGTAATAGCATACTAAGTGAATTAAGTTTGACCATCAGATAGTAAGGAAGTTACCATTAAACCTCTGGTAACCACAAATCTAAAGCCCGCAATGACAATTAGTACATATTTATTGATAATCACCCTAAATGTAAATGGTCTGAATGTGCCAATCAAAAGACATACAGTCACTGAATGGATAAAAAAAATGAGACATGTATATATGCTGCCTACAAGAGACTCACTTTGAACCCGAAGACATACAGAGACTAAAAGTGAAGGGATGGAAAAGATATTTGATGCAACTAACAGGGAGAAAAATGCAGGCATTGCAGTATTTGTATCAGACAAAACAGACTTCAAAACAAAGAAAGTAACAAGAGACAAAGAAAGACATTACATAATGATAAAGGGGTGAGTCCAACAAGGGGACATAACCACTATAAATATCTATGCACCCAACACAGGATTACCTACATATGTGAACAAACACTAACAGAATTAAAGGGGGAAATAGAATGTAAGGCATTCATTTTAGGAGACTTCAAAACACCAATCACTCCAAAGGACACTTCAACCAGACAGACAATAAGTAAGGAGACAGAGGCACTGAACAACACATTAGAACAGTTGGACTTAACAGACATCTACAGAACAATCCAACAAAAAGCAGAAGGATACACATCCTTCTCAAGTGCACATGGAACATTTTCAAGAATAGATCATATATTAGGCCACAAAAAGAACCTTAGTAAATTCAAAAAGATTGAAATTGTACCAACCAGCTTCTCAGACCACAAAGGTATGAAACTAGAAATAAATTACACAAAGAAAATGAAAAAGCCAACAAACACATGGAGGCTTAACAACATTCTCCTAAATAATCAATGGATCAATGACCAAATAAAAACAGAGATCAAGCAACATATGGAGACAAATGATAATAATTCAACACCGTAAAATCCGTGGGAGCTGGTGAAGGTCGTGCTATGAGGAAAGAATATAGCAATCCAGGCCTATTTAAAAAGGGAAGAACAATGCCAAATCTACAGTCTAAATTCAATTATTAAAACTGGAAAAAGAAAAACAAATGAGGGCCAAAGTCAGTAGAAGGATAGACATAATAAAGATTTGAGCAGAAATAAATAAAAAAGAGAATAATAAAACAATAGAAAGAATTAATGAAAGAAAGAGCTGGTTCTTTGAGAAAATAAACAAAAGAGATAATCCCCTAGCCAGACTTATCAAGAAAAAAGAGTCTACACACATAAACAGAATCAGAAATTAGAAAGGAAAAATCACTATGGACACCACAGAAATGCAAAGAATTATTAGAGAATGCTATGAAAAATTATATGGTAAGAAACTGGATAACCTAGAATAAATGGAAAACTCTCTGGAAAAATATAACCTTTCAAGGCTGACCCAGAAAGAAACAGAAAACCTGAAGAGACAAATAACCAGCAACAAAATAGAATTGGTAATCAAAAAACTACCTAAAAACAAAATGACTGTACCAGAAGACTTCACCACTGAATTTTATCAAACATTTAGTGAAGACCTAATACCCAACCTCCTTAAAGTTTCCAAAAAGAAGAAGAGGAGGGAATACTTCCAAACTCATTCTATGAGGCCATCATCACTCTAATACCAAAACCAGGCAAAGACACCAAAAAAAAAGAATGTTACAGACCAATATCCCTGATGAACATAGATGCAAAAATACTCAACAGAATATTAGCAAACTGAGTTCAAAAATACATCAAAAGGATTATCCATCATGATCAAGTAGGATTCATTCCAGGGATGCAAGGTTGGTTCAATACTTGAAAATCCTCCAACATCATCCACCATATCAACAAAAAGGACAAAAACCCCACATTCATCTCCATAGATGTTGAAAGAGCATTCAACAAAACTCAACATCCATTCCTGTTAAAAACTCTCAACAAAATGGGTACAGACAGCAAGTACCTCAGCATAATAAAGACCATATATGACAAACCCACAGCCAACATCATACTTAACAGTGAGTGGCTGAAAGCTTTTCCTTTAGGATCAGGAACAAGACAAGGGTGCCCACTCTCCTCAGTTTTATTCAACATAGTTCTGGAAGTCCTAGCCACAGCAATTAGAGAACAGAAAGAAAAAAAGGCATCCAGATTGCCAAGGAAGAAGTTAAACTGTCCTTGTTTGCAGATAACATGATATTGTACATAAAGAAACCTAAATAATCCACTCCCAAACTACTAGATCTAATATCTGAATTCAGCAAAGTTGTTGGATACAAAATTAATGCACAGAAATCAGTGGCATTCCTATACACTAACAATGAACTAGCAGAGAGAGAAATCGGGAAAACAATTCTATTCACAGTTGCACAAAAGGAATAAAATACCTAGGAATAAACCTAACCAAGGAAGTGAAAGATCTATACCCTGAAACCTACAAGGCACCCATGAGAGAAATTAAAGAAGATACCAGTAAATGTAAACACATACCATGCTCCTGGATAGGAAGAATTAATATAGTCAAAATGGCTATCCTGCCTAAAGCAATCTACAGATTCAATGCAATGCCTATCAAAATACCAACAGCATTCTTCAATGAACTGGAAAAAACAGTTCTAAAATTAATATGGAAGCACAACAGACCCTGAATGGTCAAACACAATCTAGAGGTTCCTTTTTTTCATCCCAATTCTTTCTGAGAAGGAAGAATAAATCTGGGGGGATTACGGTACTGACTTCAAGCTTTACTACAAAGCCACAGTAATCAAGACAATTTGGTACTGGCACAAGAACAGACCCATAGATTAATGGAACAGAAAAGAGAGCCCAGATATAAACCCAACCATATGTGGCCAATTAGTATACAATAAAGGAGCCATGGACATACTATGGGGAAATAGCCTCTCCAACAACTGTTGTTGACAAAACTGGACAGCTACCTGCAAGAGAATGAAACTGGATTATTGACTAACCCCATCCACAACAGTAAACTTGAAATGCATCAAAGACCTGAATGTAAGTCATTAAAACATAAAACTCTTAGAAGAAAATGTAGTTAACAATCTCTTGATTATAAACATGAACAACTTTTTCCTGAACGCATCCTCTTGGGCAAGGGAAATGAAAGCAAAAATGAACAAGTGGGACTACATCAAGCTAAAAAGCTTCTGTACAACAAAGGACACCATCAGCAGTACAAAAAGGCATCCTACAATATGGGAGAATGTATTTGTAAATGATATATTCGACAAGGGG
Organism: Smutsia gigantea; assembly: GCA_032199065.1. NCBI lineage: Eukaryota > Metazoa > Chordata > Mammalia > Pholidota > Manidae > Smutsia > Smutsia gigantea. The sequence goes on from JAVSCE010001171.1 coordinate 8,707, forward strand.
TTAACACCAAAATGTATAAAAAACTAACAGGCCTCAACATGCAAAAAGCAAATAACCTGATTAAAAAATGGGTGGAGGATATGAGCAGACAATTCTCCAATGAAGAAATTCGGATGGCCAACAGGCACATAAAAAGATGCTCCACATCACTAATTATCAGGGAAATGCAAATTAAAACCAAAATGAGATATCACCTCACACCAGTTAGGATGGCCAACATCCAAAAGTCAAGAAACAACAAATGCTGGTGAGGATGCAGAGAAACGGAACCCCCTACACTGCTGGTGGGAATGTAAACTAGTTCAACCATTGTGGAAAGAAATATGGAGGTTCCTCACAAAGCTAAAAATTTAAATACCATTTGACCCGGGAATTCCACTCCTAGGAATTTACCCAAAGAAAGCAAGATCTCAGATTCAAAAAGACTTATGCACCCCTATGTTTATCGCAGCACTATTTAAAATAGCCAAGATATGGAAGCAAACTAAGTGTCCATCAGTAGATGAATGGATAAAGAAAAGGTGGTACATATACATAGTGGAATACTATTCAGCCATAAGAAAGAAACAAGTCCTACCATTTTCAACAACGTGGATGAAGCTAGACAGTATTATGCTCAGTGAAATAAGCCAGGCAGAGATAGACAAACACCAAATGATTTCCCTCATTTGTGGAGAATATCAACGAAGCAAAACTGAAGCAACAAAATAGCAGCAGACTCACAGACTCCAAGAAGGGACTAGCAGTTACCAAAGGGGCAGGGTGGAGGAGGTTGGGTGGTGAGGGGTGGAGAAGGGGATTGATGGGTATTATTATTAATGCACATGATGTGTGTGGGCTCATGGAGAAGACGGTTTAGCACTGAGAAGACAAGTAGTGACTCTGTGGCATCTTACTACACTGATGGAGAGTGACTGCAATGGGGTATGGGGGACTCAATATTAAGGGTGAATGTAGTAAGCACATTGTTTTTCTTTTGAAACATTCTTAAAAGTGTATTTCAATGATACCTTAATAAAAAATTAAATCAAATTAAATTATAAAATATATATCGACTCTACTTTTTAAAAAAGTATATCAAGAAAAAAAGACCTTACATCTAACATCATACATAATGGTGAAAGATTGAATGTTTTCCCACTAAAACTGGAAACAAGACAAGGATGTCTAATCTCATTGTTTGACATAATACATTTTTAAAACATATTTTTTTACCTTAATACCAGAAGTATTTGGTTTGATGAGGAAGGAGTAAGAAATATAAGACACACAGATCTGGAATACCCTATTTGTAGATGACATGCCAGTCTATATAGAAAATTCCAAGATATCTACCAAAAAATACTCCTAGAATTAATGAGTTCAGTAAGTTAACAGGATATAAGAAGACAGAGTGACATCAGCAATATTGAGAAGCAGGAGACCCCAGCCTCCCTTTTCCCAAAAACGCTAAACAATTAGACAGCTCTACACAAAACAGCTGTGTGAAAGCTCTGAATTCCATTTAAGAAACTTCAGCAACTCCGTGGAACAAAACACTGGAGATAACTACACAAAAAGAGAAGGAAGAACAACTTAATTTTGACTGCATCATCCCATCCCCTAACTCAGCACTGCTCAGCACCAAGAGGGAACTCCTTATCTAGAAAGGGTTCTCACCAGGAAAGAAAAGGTAGGGTGAGTAACCAGCTTCCTCATCTTTTGGTGCACTGCACAGAGGCTACCAATATCAGACACACAACTGGAAGTGACGATAATTCCCAATGATCTTTTCTGTAGATGACCCTAGAGGATTTTGCCCCTGAAGAAACCAGTGGCCAGGAAAGCCACTGAAGACCCACTGTAGACTTCATTGGCTTTCACCCCACAGGTATTTGCTATCATTGATGTAAGCTGATTGGGTACCTCACCACCCTCACCAGGGTCTGGGAAACTACACTGGAAATAAGCCTAGGCTTCTGCAGCTCTGCAAGTGAGATACCAGGCTTGGCAGCCAATCATTGACTCCCACCCTGCATGTGTTCAGAGATAGCCACTCCAGCTGTCCATATATATGCCCCCAGGTGCCCAAGAAGAGACAGTGCATGCACAGGAGAGCACACCAATAGTCAGGGTTTTTACAGATGCTGTGGGTCCATATCAGTCCCTGCCTTATGTCACTGGCCTGCACCACAGTGCTAACCTGCAACTAGCCACACAAACTGTGCACCTGTAAGCCTCTGGCCCAATTCTCATCAATAAGCCTCCACTGCTATGCAACTGTGGCAAGATCCAACCACTGTGACAGGGCACAGGCATCCAGAGCCTCTGAATCTGCCAGTATACCCACAGTTAGCCTGACAATAACTGCTTTCATTGGCCTCCATCACTGCATGTGTGTTTGCAACTGGCCCCTGCCACTACATAGGCCCTACTGCTTGCCCTGGTCCCTAGCCACTGGACCTGGAGGTGACATTGAGGATGCCAACAGCCATTGCACTATCAAAAGACACCCTGCATTACTCGCTATGGATCACAAAGTTGATAATGCTGTAGACCCCAACAGCCTGAGCCAATGAGTCCCACATGGTCTGTATCTGGTCCTACCACATTCCCCTGCACATGACACCCTGATTCAATATGACAGGATTCAAAGCCTACTGCAGCATATTCCACTCACAAAGGACATTCTTTACTGAAGTCAGTCCATAAAGTCTAGGAGAGGTGACTGCTTCTTCAAATGTACAAACACCTGTGAAAAAATACAGGGAAACATGAAGAATGAGGAAAATATTCCTCCACCAAAAGAATACAATAAACGTCCAGCAACAGGACCCAAAAAATGGAAATACAGGAATTGTCCAACAAATAGTTTAAAATAATTCTTCTAAAGATACTCAGATAGCTACAAGGGAACACAAACTTTTTATAAATTTTTATTAACGTGTCATTGATATTCAATCTTATGAAAGTGTCACATGAACAACATTGTGGTTAGAACATTCACCCATATTATCAAGTCCCCCACACACCCCAGAACCAGTTATGGAAGTGGCTGTCTTTTCCCCATTGTATATTCATGGCTTCTTTATTGTATATTAATTGACCATGTACATGTGGGTTTATATCTGGGCTGTCTATTCTGTTCCATTGATCTATGGATCTGTTCCTGTGCCAGTACCAAATTGATTACTGTAGCTTTGTCATAGAGCTTGAAGGTAGGGAGTGTAATTCTCCCAGGTTTGTTCTTATTTCTAAGAATTGTTTTGGCTATTCAAGGTCTTTTGTGGGTCCATATGAATTTTAGAACTATTTGTTCTAGTTTGTTGAGAATGCTATTGGTATTTTGATAGGGAATGCTTTGAAGCTGTTGATTGCTATAGGAAGGATGGTGATTTTGACAATCTTAATTCTTCCTAGTCATGAGCATAGGATAGATTTCCATTTACTGGTGTCTTCTTTAATTTCTCTCATGAGTGTCTTGTAGTTTTCAGAGTATAGGTCTTTCATCTCCTTGGTTAGGTTTATTCCTAGGTATTTTATTCTTTCTGATGCAATTGTAAATGAAGTTGTTTTCCTGATTTCTTTTTCTGCTAATTTGTTGTTAGTATATAGGAATGCAATGGATTTCTGTGTATTACTTTTGTATCCTGCAACTTTGCTAAACTAAATTATTAGTTCTAATAATTTTTTGGTGTATTATTTAGGGTTTACTCTGTATAATATCATGTCATCTGCAAACAGTGAGAGTTTAATTCTTCATCACCAATTTGGATAACTTTATTTCTTTGTGTTGTCTGATTGCCATGACTAGGACCTCCAGTACTATGTTGAATAAAAATGGTGAAAATGAGCTTCATTGTATTGTTACCAGTCTTAGAGGAAAAGCTTTCAGCTTTTCCATGTTAAGTGTGATGTTTGTTTTGTATTTGTCACATATGGCCTTTATTATGTTGATGTACATACCCTATATACCCATTTGTTGAGGGTTTTTATAAGGAATGGATGTTGAATTTTGTCAAATCCTTTTTCACCATCTATTGAGGTGACCATGTGATTTTTGTTCTTCTTTTTATTGATGTGGTGTATGATATTTATTGATTTTCAAATATTCTACCATCCTTGCATACCTGGAATAAATCCCACTTGGTTGTGATGGATGGTATTTTGATATATTTTTGAATATGGCTTTCTAATATTTTGTTGAATAGTTTTGCATCTATGTTCATCAGGGATATTGGTCTGTAATTTTCTCTTTTTTTGTGGTGTCTTTGGTTTTGGTATTAGAGGGATGCTGACCTCATAGAATGAGTTTGGATGTATTCCCTCTTCTTGTATTTTGTGGAAAACTTTAAGGAGGATGGATATTAGATCTTCTCTACATGTTTGATAAACATCAGCAGTGAAGCCATCTGGGCAAGGAATTTTTTCTTAAGTAGATTTTTTATTGCCAACTCAATTTCATTGCTGGTATTAGTTTGTTCATATTTTATCCTTCTTCCTGGGTCAGTCTTGGAAGGTTTTATTTTTCTGTGAATAGAAAGTTGTCCATTTCTTCTAGGTTGTGCAATTTGTTGGCATATAATTTTTCATAGTATTCTCTGATACTTATTTGTATTTCCATGGTGTACATAGTGATTTTTCCTTTCTCATTTCTGATTCTGTTTATGTGTGTACTCTCTCATTTGTTCATGATAAGTCTGGCTAGGGGTTTACCTATTTTTTTTTTCTCAAAGAGCTAGCTCGTGGTTTCATTGATTGTCTCTATTATTTTATTCTTCTCAATTTTATTTATTTCTGTTCTGATATTTATTATGCCTCTCCTTCTACTGAATTTGGGCCTTATTTGTTCTTCTTTTTCTATTTTAATTAATTCTGAAATTAGTTCATTTAGGATTGTTCTTTTTTCTTGAGTTAATGTAATGTAAAATACTGTCCTCTTAGAACTTCCTTTGCTGCATCCCACAATTTTTGGGGTATGGTGTTATTGTTTTCACTTGTCTCCATATATTGCTTGATCTGTTTTAATTTGGTCATTGATACATTATTTAGGAGCTTGTTGTTATGCCTGCACATGTTTGTGTGTGTGTGTTTGTTTTTCTTTGCCTAATTATTTCTAGTTTCATACCTTTGTGGTCTGAGAAGCTGGTTGGAACAATTTCCATATTTTTTAATTTATTGAGGCTCTTTTTGTGACCTAGTATGTGATCTGTTCTGAAAAACATTCCATTTGCACTTGAGAAGAATGTGTGTCCTGCTGCTTTTGAGTGGAGTGTTCTGTAGATGCCTGTTAGGTCCATCTGTTCTAACGTGTTCAGTGCCTCTTTCTCCTTATTTTTTGTCTGGTTAATCTGTCTTTTGGTGTGAGAGGTGTATTGAAATCTCCTAAGATGAATATGTTGCATTCTATTCCCCCTTTAATTCTGTTAGTATTTGTTTCATATCTTTAGGTGCTCCTATATTGGGTGCATAGATATTTATAATGGTTATGTCCTCTTGCTGGACTTACCCTTTTATCATTATGTAATGTCCTTCTTTGTCTCTTGTTACTTTCTTTTTTTTGAAATCTCTTTTGCCTGATATAATTACTGCTATTCCTGTTTTTTTACCTCTTATTTGCATGAAATATCTTTTCCATCCCTTCACTTTTAGTCTATGTATGCCTTTGGCTTTGAAGTGAGTCTCTTGTAGACAGCATATAGATAGGTCCTGTTTTTTATTCCATTATGCAATTCTTTGACTTTTGTTTGATGCATTCAGTTCATTTACATTTAGGGTGATTACCAATAGATATGTACTTATTGTCATTATAGGCTTTAGATTTGTGGTTACCAAAGGTTCAAGGATAGCTTCCTTGCTATATAACAGTTTATCTTAAGTCACTTATTGCTGCATTTTAAACACAATCTATAGTTTCTTTTTTTCTTCCCCTTCTTTTTCCTTCTCATCTTTTTATATATTAGGTATAATATTCTGTACTCTTTGTGTATCAATTGACCAACTTTGTGAGTAGTTGATTTAATTTTATATTTGCTTAGTAATTAATTGGCCTTCTTCCTTTACTGTGGGTTTATTGTCTCTGGTGACAGATATTTAGCCCAGGAGCATTTCCATCTAAAGCAGTCCCTTTAAAATTTATTGTAGAGCTGCTTTCCTTGTGGTGAATTCCTTCAGCTTTTGCTTATCTGGAAATCTTTTAATCCTTGCTTAAAATTTAAACGATAATAATCCTTGGTAGAGTATTCCTGGTTGGAAGCCTTCTGTTTTATTACATTAAATATATCATGCCACTCCCTTCTGGCTTGTAAGATTTCTGCTGAGAAATCTGCTGATAGCCTGATAAGCTTTCCTTTATAAGTGATATTTTTTCTCTCTCCGGCTGCTTTCAACATGCTTTCCTTGTCCTGGATCTTTGCCATTTTAATTATTATATGATTTGCTGTTGTCTTCCTCGGGTTCCTTGTGTTGTAAGATATCTGCACTTCCGTGACCTGGATTTTTATTTCCTTCCCCAGCTTGGGGATGTTTTCAACAATTATTTCCTCAAAAAGACTTTCTATCTTTTTTTCTCTCATCTTCTGGTACCCCTGTAATGCAAATTATCTCTTTGGATTGGTCACACACCCCTCTTATTATTATTTCATTCCTAGAGATCTGTTTTCTCTCTATGCCTCAGCTTCTTTGTTTTCCTCTTCTCTAATTTCTATTTCATTTACCATATCCTCTACCTTATCTGATCTTTTAAATCCTTCCATTGTATGTTTCATTTCAGATACTGTAGTTTTCAAAATTCCTCTCTTTGTTGAAGTCCTCCCTGAGATCTTGAATATTTTTCTGTAGCTCCGTCAGCATGTTTATGAGTTTTATTTTGAAGTCTTTATCAAAAAGATTGGTGATTTCAGTTTCACTAAACTCTCTTCCTGGCATTTTTTTCCTGCAATTTCTTTGGATCAAATTTCTTTGCCTCTTTTTTTAGTGTTTCCTATGGAAGGGTAATTTTGTATGGACAGGGCATTCTAGTACCTAGAAGTTCAATACTCTTTGGAAGTGTAATGCACCTGCAGCAATGGCAGGAGTCACAGGCAAACCAATCCAGCACCTGCCAGGAGGAAAGAGCTTGGCTGAGATTGTTTCCTGCTTTCCTGTCTGTAATGCCTACCTCCACTGCCAAGTCCAGTGGGCCATGCACACAGGGAGGAGCCTCTGTGCTACACCCCTGTAGCTGCCATGGGTGGGGCCACCCTCTGGCTGTCCAGGCATGATGGCAAGGCAGCAGGTGAGTGGGATTGGCACCTGCCAGGAGGAAGTAGCAGCAGGTTTCATACAGCAGAGTAGAGCTTCAGGGCTGTGTTTCCAGCCAGGGAGTTGGAGTGTCTGAAGCACCTAAGAATTTCCAACTTGCTGGGCTGAACTTGCCAGGAAGGTTGGTTCCACCTTCCCTTTCTCCTGAGCAGCATCATCTGTGTAATCTTTGCCCCTTTAACACCCATCTTGCTATTAGGATGTCCTTCAAACTTCCCACTTTTCTTCTGTTCCAGGGGCCTAGTTGTGCATACCTGTTCTCCACCAGTGGCTGGAATCACAGTCTCTCTGAGTATTCCACACATCTTTGCTTTCCAACCTCACTACTCTCCAGAGAACCATGTAATGTGGGCTCGTGAACCTGGAGCAGATCTCCAGGGCTGGGTGTTCAGCAGTCCTGGGCTTATACTCCCTCCCTGCTCTGTTTCTCTTACTCCCACCTGTGGGCTGGGTTGGGGGGAGGGCTTGAGTCCTGCTGGACCATGGCTTTGCTTCTTTATTCTTTTCTGTGAGTTCTTTTCTTTTCCCCCAGATATAGGCTGTCTGTTCTGTAGTCTTCAGATCACTTTCCCAGGATTAGTTGTATTTGCTTTATTTTTGTGTTTTATGTGATTTTAGGAAGAGCTTTCAGACACACTTCTCACTCTGCCATCTTTTCTCCATTTCTCGAGAACACAGACATTTTAAAGATATAAAGAAAACAATGTCAGAGCAAAATGAGTTCAGTAAAGAAACATTAAAAAAAAGATGAAGTTTTGGAGCTGAAGAATACAATATAGCTTTATCCACACATTAAACCAATTAGGAATTGAGTCAGTGAGTTTGAAGATAGGTCATTTAAAATTATACAGTAAGACAAGAAAAAAGAAAAATGAAAGAAAATAAATAAAGAAAACCCACAGATCTTGTGGGTTATCTTTATGAAAACAAATGAAGTCCCAGAAGGAGAAGAGAGGGAGAAAGCAGTAAAGAACTTTTTAAAAGAAATACTGACTGAGATCTTCCCAAACCTGGGAAGATATTTTGGGTGTCCAAATTCATGAAGTTAATAGATCATCTCAAAATTTTAATCCCAAAAAACGTTCTCCAGGACATATTATAGTAAAATTGTCTAAAATAAGACAAACAGAAAAATATTTAAAGCTGCAAGAGAAAAAAAAATTCTCTCATACAAGGGAAACCCCCTATCATTGGATTTTTCAACAGAAACCTTGCAGGCCAGAAGAGAGTGTGAGGGCATATTCAAAGTGCTGAAATAAAGAGACTGCCAAGCAGGAATACTTTCCCCAGTAAAGTTGTCCTTCAGAAATAAGGGCAAGATAAAGACTTTCCCTAATTAAAAAAATTGAGTGTTTATCACCACTAGGCCTGTCTTACAAGAAATGCTGAAAGGAGTTCTTCAAGCTGAAATGAAAAAGCACTAGTAACAAAATAGCATATAAAAATATACAACATGCTAGTAATGGCCAGTATTTAGACAGATTCAAAATACTCTAAACTGGTGGTGTGTTAACCACTTAACTCTAGTATAAATGTTGAAGGACAAAAGTATTAAAACTGATAGCTATAGGTATAATAATTTGTTGATGGCTACAGAATAGAGATAATAAGGTTTGACATCAAAAACATAAAACATGGGGTAGAGTAAAAGGGTAAATATGTTCTATATCATAAAAGTTATTATCTTAAACTGCTATATGGACAAGGTGTTTTGCATAAGTCTCTGGCTAACCACAAAACAAAACCTTACTGTATATTCACACAAGATGAAGAGAATGGAATCAAAGTACACCACAGAGAAAATCATCAATTCATAAAGGAAGGCAAGAGAGAAAGAAAAGAACAAAGAAACTCTAAAAAGCCAGAAAACAATAACATGGCAATATTAAGTACTTCTCTATCAATAATCACTTTAACAGCAAGTGGATGAAAGTCTCCAATCAAAAGGCTTCAAATGGCTGAATTGTTAATAAAATAAGAATCAACTATACGCTGCCTACAAGATACTCACATCGGATTTAAGGACATACATAGACTAAAAGGGAAAGGATGGAAAAAGAAATTCCATGGAAAAGAAACCCAAAAGAGAACAGAGGGCAGAGAGAGCTGTACTTATATTGGACAAAATACACTTTGAGCCAAAAATTGTAAGACACAAGGAAGGTCATCATAGAATGACAAAGGGGTAAATTCATCAAAAGGATATAACAATTGTAAAATCAGAATACCTCATTTTATTGTGCTTCACTTTATTGTACTTTGCATATACTGCATTTTGTACAAATTGAATGTTTGTGGCAACTCTGGGTCAAGTCAATTACTGCCACATTTCCAAAAGCATTTGCTCACTTCCTGTCTCTGTCACATATTATTAATTATTATAATATTTCAAAATGTTTCATTATTATTATATTTGTTATGGTGAGCTGTGATTGGTGATCTTGATGTGCTACTGTATTGTTTTAGAGGTGCCACTAACTCCCCCATATAAGATGGTGAACTTAATAAATGTGTGCTCTGATTGCTCCACCAAAATATCTCTCTCCTTGGGCTTCCTTAGTCTCTGAGATGCAACAATATTGAAATTAGGCCAATTAATAACCCTCCAATGCCTCCAAGTCTTCAAGTGAAAAGAAGAGTTGTACATCTATCACTTTCAGTCAAGAGCTAGAAATGATTAAGCTTACTGAATAAGTAATGTTGAAAGCCAAAATAGGCTGAAAGCTAGGCCTCTTGTAACAGTTACCCAAGTTGTGAATTCAATGGAAAAGTTCTTGAATGAAATTAAAACTGGTATTCCAAGGAACATACAAATGATAGGAAACTGCAACAGCATTATTGCTGATATGTAGAAAGTTTTAGTGGTCTGGATACATCAAATCAGCCACAACATTCCTTTAAGCTAAAGCCTAATCCTGAGCAAATGTCTTCTCTTCAGTTCTCTGAAGGTTGAGAGGGGTGCAGAAACAGAAGAAAAGTTTGAAGCTAGGAAAGGTTGGTACATGAGTTTTAAGGAAAGAAGCCATTTCCATAATATAAAAGTGAAAGGTGAAGTAACAAGTTCTGATGTAGAGATTGCAACATTATCCAGAAGATCTAAGATAATCAATTAAGGTGACTACACTAAACAACAGGTTTTCAATGTAGATGATTAACTGTCTATTGGAATAAGATGTGATCTAGGACATTCATAACTAGAGAGCAGAAGCCAGTGCTTGGCTTCAAAGCTTCAAAGTATAGCCTGACTCTTGGTAGGGGTAATACAGCTGGTGACTTTTAAGTTGAATCCAATGCTCATTTATCATTCTGAAAATCCTTTTTTTGATAAACTTTAATATTTATTAAATTATAAATTGTTTCATCAAAAAGAAAAATGCAGATCCAACCTCGAACTACAAGGACTAGACAGCAAAGCCTATGGGAATGCCATGAGGTGTGTTATAGAGAAGATTCTGAAACATAAATTAAGCTGTTTTCTTTACATTTCCATTCGAGTAACTTTACTATTAAATAGTTGTTATTCAGTTTAAAATCCCAAATTCACATCTATTCTCACATTAAGCTTCCTGTTCATACTGATACCAGACATCTCATAGGAGCCAAATTTTAGTAATGGTTTTATGTCAATCCATGCAGAAAATTAAGGCACAGTATAAAAGTCAGATGAGGACCATTAATGCAGCTAATACACACACGCTGGCCAAAAAGAACTGAAGAAATTTAAAACTATAAAATAAACAGACCTCAAGAAAACTATGTTAAATATTTTCTGCATGTGTTCTATAAATGGAACAACAAAAAACAGATGAGAGCATATCTGTTTACAACATGGTTTACTGAATAGATTATGCCCAATGTTGAGAGCTACTGGTGAGAAAAAAAAATATTCCTTTCAAAATATGACTGCTTAATAACAATGTACCTGGCCAACCATGTGCTCTGGTGGAGGTATACAATGAAATTAATGTTGTTTTTATGCCTGCTAATACAATATCCATTCTGTAGCCCATGGGTCAAGAGGAATTTTGACTTTCAAGTCTTATTGCTTAAGAAATACATTTTGTAAGGCTATAGCTGTCATATAATTTTTCCAATGATGGATATGGGCAAAGTAAATTAAAATCATTCTACAAAGAAGGAAACATTCTAGATGCTATTAAGGACATTTGCAATTCATGGGAAGAGGTCAAAATATAATCATGAACATGAATGTGGAAGTTTATTTTAACCTTCTTGGATGACTTTGATGGGTTCAAGACTTCAGTGGAGGAAGTAACTGCAGATGTGATAGAAATAGCAATAAAACTAGAATTAGAAGTGGAGCCTGAAAATGTAACTAAATTGCTGCAATCTCATGATAAAACTAAAAAATTAGGATTTGCTTCTTCTGGATGAGCAAATAAAGTGGTTTCTTGAGATGGAATCTTCAGTGAAGATAGTTGAAATGACAGCAAATTAGAATATTACATAAGCTTAGCTTACAAAGCAGTGGTATGATTTAGGAGAATTAGATATAATTTTGAAAGAAGGTCTGTGAGTAAAATGCTATCAAAACAGCATGGCATGGTACAGAAAAATCATTCATGAAAGCAAGAGCCCATATAGCAAACACACTGTTTTCAAGAACTTGCCACAGACAACCCAATCTTAAGTAACCATCACTTTGATCAGTTAGCAGCTATTAACACTGATGCAAGATTTTCAGCCAGAAAAAAGGTTATGACTTGCTGAAATATCAAATGACGATTAGCATTTTTAGCAATAAATTATTTTAAAATAAAGATATGTACTTTTTAAATACATAATGCTATTTCACACTTAATAGACTACAGTATAGCATAAACAAAGCATATACACTGGTAAGCAAAAGAAGTTAATTTGACTCACATTATTGTGGTATTCAGTTTGTTATGGTGGCCTGGAACCAAACCTGCAATATGTCTGAGTTATGCTTGTATGGGTGTGTATATATGTATATCTAAACATATTAGGCAAATACTAACAGATATGAGGGCAGAAACAGACAATAATACAATAATAGTATTAGGGAACTTCAAAACCCCAGTTCCAACAATGGATAGATCATCCAGACAAAATATCAGTAAGGAAAAATTGGACTTGAAATATACATTAGACCAAATACCTTAGACATACTTCAGACATATATGGAACAACCCATTGAAGCAGTAGATTTCACATTGCTCTCAAGCCCACATAAAAGATTCTCTAGGATAGATCATATATTAAGTCCAAAATACAAATCTTAGCAACTATAAAATGATTACAATCATACCAAGTGTCTCTAACTAAAATGGTATGAAGCTGGAAATCAATTCTAGGAGGAAAACTGGAAAATTCAAAAGAGTAAAGAAATTAAACAACACTTTTTGAACCAATGGATCAAAGAAGAAATCAAAAAGGAAAATAAAAACACAACATGCCAAAACTTATGGGATACAGCAAAAGCATTTCTAACAGTGAAATTTATGGGAATAAATCTCTACACTAAAAAAAGGTGTCACAAATTAGCAACAAGGAACTAGAAAAAAAACAAAGTAAAGCCAAATGTTCAGAAGGAAGAAGATAACAAAGATCAAAGCACGATACAAAAGATAAACCAAAAAATCAATTGCATTTCTATATACTAGCAATGAGCACATAAAAACAGAAATTAGGCAAGAGGATTAAACATGGCGGTGTGAGAGGTGAGACAGAGGCCTCCTCCTAAAACCACATATAATATGAAAATATAACTAATACGACTACTCTTGAAAGAGCAACAGGAAAGAGGACTGCACCAAACTGCATACAACTGGAGACAAGAGCAGACCTCAAGGAAAAGGGTAAGGTACTAAAGCTGTGGTCCTGTGGGATCCAAGGCTTCCCCGACCTCAGCTCACCAGCAGGAGGAAGAGGAACGGAGCAGGGAGGGAGTGGAGATCTGGGACTACTGAACACCTAACTCTGAAGATCTGCTCTGGGAATACAAACATACATTTCATGGTGCTTGCATGATACTCTCATAATTAGGGGGTTGGAAAGCTAAGACAGGCAGAATTCCTGGAGAGACTAAGATTCCAGTGGCTTGTGGAAAGCAGGGATCCATATCCAGCTGATCTGGGACAAAAGAAAGATGGGTAGTCTGAGAGACTTCCTAACAAAGAAGCCCTTAGCAAGAGGGCTGCTAAAGGGGCAAGGATTGCACAGAGCTTAATGCTCAGGAGAAAGGACAGGTAGACAAAATTGTCCAGGTGCACTCTGTCCAGCAGGTTGGGAGCTTTCACAATCTTCAGGTGCTCCAGCTCCCTGGTTGCCTACACAGCTCCAAAAACTCCTTCCATGATAGACAGCCTACTGTGCCTTTCTCGTGGCCAGCCCTACTGGGCTTGCACACTGGGAAACCCTACCCTGGTCTTAGGCCTGCCAGAGGGAAGAGGGTTATACCTGTGTGCTCGGCCCAGTGGAGACAGGCATAGCAGCCTGGAAGTAGGAAACACCTCTTTCCTCCACCTAGGCACCGAAACCACTCCCCTGCAACCCCCGACATTGCTTCAGGGGTTGAGCAACTCCAGAGAGTAGAGCTTCTTAGCACTAGAGGGCGCCATACAGAAATACGAAATGCCAAAGGAACCTGGTCTAGAGCAAAATTATTAATACACGACTCCTGAGAAATATTTAAATGATATTGACCTCATGACTCTCCCTGAAAAGAAGTTCAAAAGTAAAATCATTAACATGCTCATGGATGTATGGAAAGATATTCAAGAACTCAGGAATGAATTACAATCATAGATCCAATCATTGAAGAGAACAATGGACGGATTGGATATGGTGGAGGAGATGATAAATGAAATAGAAACTAGAGAAGAGGAATACAAAGAAGCTGAGGCACAGAGAGAAAAAAGGATCTCTAGGAATGAAAGAATATTGAGAGAACTCTGTGAACAATCCAAACAGAACAATATTCGTATTATAGGGGTCCCAGAAGAAGAAGAGAGAGAAAAAGGGATAGAAAGTGTCTTTGAGGAGGTGATTGCTGAAAACTTAGCCAATCCGGAGAAGGAGATAGTCTCTCAGGCCATGGAGGGGCACAGATCTCCCAACACAAGGGACACAAGGACGACAACATCAAGACATATAGCAATTAAAATGGCAAAGATCAAGGATAAGGACAGACTATTAAAAGCAGCCAGAGAGAGAAATAAGATCACATACAAAGGAAAGCCCATCAGGCTATCATCAGACTTCTCAACAGAAACCTTAAAGGCTAGAAGGGGGTGGCATGATGTATTTAATGCAATGAAGCAAAAGGTCCTTGAACCAAGATTACTTTATCCGGCAAGATTATCATTTAAATTTGAAGGAGGGATTAAACAATTCCAAGATAAGCAAAAGCTGAGAGAATGTGCCACCCACAAACCATCTCTACAGTGTATTTTGGAGGGACTGCTATAGATGGAAGTGTTCCTACGGTTTAATAGCTGTCACAAGAGGTAATAAAACCGCAGTAAAGAAAGTAGAACAGGTAATTACTAAGAAAATGCAAAGTTAAATTAATTATCTCCAAAGTCAATCAAAAGATAGAAAAACAGTTCAGAATATGATACCTAATATATAAAGAATGGAGGAGGAAGAAAAAGGAGGAGGGAAAAAAAAACCTTTAGATTGTGTTTGTAATAGCATATTAATTGAGTTAAGTTAGACTCTTAGATAGTAATGAAGTTAACCTTTAACCTTTGGTAACCATGAATCTGAAGCCTGCAATGCCAAAAAGTGCATACCTATCCATAATCACCCTAAATGTAAATGGACTGAATGCACCAATCAAAAGACAAGAGTCACTGAATGGATAAAAAAACAAGACCCATCTATATGTTGCCTTCAAGAGAGTCACTGTAAACCCAAAGACATACACAGACTAAAAGTGAAGGGATGGAAAAAGACATTTCATAAAACTAATAGGGGTAAAAAAGCAGAAGTTGCAGTACTTATATCAGACAAAATAGACTTCAAAAAAAGAAGTCACAGGAGACAAAGGACATTACATAATGATAAAAGGGTCAATCCAACCAGAAAATATAACCGTTATAAATATCTATGTGCCCAACACAGGAGCACCTACATATGTGAAATAAATACGAAGATAATTAAAGGTGGAAATAGAATGCAATGCATTTATTCTAGGATACTTCAACACACCTCTCACTCTGAAGGACAGGTCAACCAGACAGAAAATATGTAAGGAGACAGAGGCACTGAACAACACATTAGAACAGATGGACCTAACAGACATCTACAGAACTCTACACCCAAAAGCAGCAGAATACACATTCTTCTCAAGTGCACATGGAACATTTTCAAAAATAGATCATATACCAGGACACAAAAAGAGCCTTGGTAAATTTTAAAAGATTGAAATTGTACCAACCAGTTTCTCAGACCACAAGGTATGAAAATAGAAATGAATTATTCAGAGAAAATGAAAAATCCCACAAACATATGGAGGCTTAATAACATGCTCCTAAATAGTCAATGGATCAATGACCAAATAAAAACAGAGATCAAGCAAAATATGGAGACAAATGACAAGAATCCACTCCAAAACTACAAGGTCTAATATCTGAATTCAGCAAAGTTGTGGGATACAAAATTAATATGCAGAAACCTGTGGCATTCCTATACACTAACAATGACCTAGCAGAGAGAGAAATCAAGAGAAAAAGAAATCAAGCAATATATGGAGACAAATAACAACAATAATTTAACACTGCAAAATCTGTGGGATGCAGCGAAGGCCATTCTAAGAGGAAAGTATATTGCTACAGGCCTACCTCAGGAAGGAAGAACAATCCCATATGAGCGGTCTAAATTCACAATTAATGAAACTAGAAAAAGAAGAACAGGTGAGACCCGCAGTCAGTAGAAGGAGGGACTTAATAAAGATTAGAGCATAAATAAATAAAATCGAGAAGAATAAAACAATAGAAAGGATCAACGAAAGCAAGAGCTGGTTCTTCGAGAAAATAAACAAAATAGATAAACCCCTAGCCAGACTTACCAAGAAAAAAACAGAGTGTACTCTACTCACATAAACAGAATCAGAAATAAGAAAGGAAAAATCACTATGGACACCACAGGAATACAAAGAGCTATTAGAGAATACTATGAAAAATTATATGCTAACAAACTGGATAACCTAGAAGAAATGGACAACTTTCTAGAAAAATATAACCTTCCAAGGCTGACCCAGAAAGAAACAGAAAATCTGAAGAGACCAAATACCAGCAATGAAATTCAAGTGGTAATCAAAAACCTACCTAAGAACAAAACACCTGGAAAAGATGGCTTCACCACTGAATTTTATCAAACATTTAGTGAAGACCTAATACCCATCCTCGTTAAAGTTTTCCAAGGAGTACAAAAGAGGGAATACTACGAAACTCATTCTATGAGGCCAGCATCACTCTAACACCAAAACCGGGCAAAGACACAACAAAAAAAGAAAGTTACAGACCAATATCCCTGATGAACATAGATGCAAAAATACTCAACAAAATATTAGCAAACTGAATTCAAAGATACATCAAAAGGTTGATCCAACATGATCAAGTAGGATTTATTCCAGGGATGCAAGGATGGTACAGCATTCAAAATCCCATCAACATCATCCACCACATCAACAAGAAAAAGGACAAAAACCAAATGATCATCTCCATAGATGTTGAAAAAGCATTTGACAAAATTCAACATCCATTCATGATAAAAACTCTCAACCAAATTTGTATAGAGGGCAAGTACCTCAACATAATAAAGGCCATATAGACAAAACCACAGCCAACATTATACTTAACAGCAAGAAGCTGAAAGCTTTTCCTTTAAGATCGGGAACAAGACAAGGATGCCCACTCTCCCCACTTTTATTTAACATAATACTGGAGGTCCCAGCCATGGCAATCAGACAACGGAAAGAAATAAAAGGCATCCAGATTGGCAGGGAAAAAATTAAACTGTCCCTGCTTGCAGATGACATGATATGGTACATAAAAAACCCTAAAGAATCCATTCCAAAACTACTAGATCTAATATCTGAATTCAGCAAAGTTGCAGGATACAAAACTAATATGCAGAAATCTGTGGCATTCCTATACACTAACAATGAAGTAGCAGAGAGAGAAATGAGGAAAACAATTCCATTCACAGTTGCATCAAAAAGAATTAAATACCTAGGAATAAACCTAACCAAGGAAGTGAAAGACCTGTACTCTGAAAACTACAAGACACTCATGGGAGAAATGAAAGAAGATACCAATTAATGGAAACACATCCTGTGCTCGTGGATAGGAAGAATTAATATCGTCAAAATGGCCATCCTGCCTAAAGCAATCTACAGATTCAATGCAATCTCTATCAAAATACCAACAGCATTCTGTTTGCTAATATTTTGTTGAGTGTTTTTTATCTATGTTGCATCATCAGGGATATTGGTCTGTAGTTTTATTTGCTTGTGTTGTCTTTGCCTGGTTTTGTTATTAGAGGGATGTTGGCCTCGTAGAATGAGTTAGGGAAGATTCCCTCCTCTTCTACTTTTTGGAAAACTTTAAGGAGGATCGGTATTAGGTTCTCACTAAATATTTGATAAAATTCAGCAGTGATATCATCTGTTCCAGGAATATTTTTCTTAGGTAGCTTTTGATTACAAATTCAATTTCTTTGCTGATAATTGGTCTATTCAGATGTTCTGTTTCTTCCTCGTCAGCCTTGGTAGGTTGTATTTTCCTAGAAAGTAGTCCATTTCTTCTAGGTTATCCAGTTTGTTACCATATAATTTTTCATAGTATTCTCTCATAATTCTTTGTATTTCTGTGGTGTCCATAGTGATTTTTCCTTTCTCATTTCTGATTCTGTTTTTGTAGACTCTCTTTTTTCTTGATAAGTCTGGCTAGAGGTTTATCTATGTTTTTAATTTTCTCAAAGAACCAGCTCTTGTTTTCATTGATTCTATCTACTGTTTTATTCTTATCAATTTTATTTATTTCTTCTTTAATCTTTATTATGTCCCTCCTTCTACTGACTTTGGACCTCATTTGTTCTTCCTTTTCTAGTTTCATTAATTGTGAGTTTAGACTGTTCATTTGGGATTGTTTTTCTTTCCTGAGGTAGGCGTGTATTGCGATATATTTCCCTCTTAGCATGGCCTTCACTGAGTCCCACAGATATTGCAGTTTTGAATTATTGTTGTCATTTGTCTCCCTATATTGCTTGATCTCTGGGTTTTTTTGGTCATTTATCCATTGATTATTTAGGACCATGTTATTAAGCCTCCATGTATTTGTGGTATTTTTCATTTTCTTTGAGTAACTTATTTCTAGTTTCATACCTTTGTGATCTGAGAAGCTGGTTGGTACAATTTCAATCTTTTTGAATTTACTGAGGCCCTTTTTGTGGCCTAGCATATGATCTATTCTTGAAAATGTTCCATATGCACTTGAAAAGAATGTGTATCCTGTTGCTTTTGGATGGAGTGCTCTACAGATGTCCATCTATTCTAATATATTGTTCAGTGCCTCTGTCTCTTTATTTATTTTCTGTCTGGTTGATCTGTCCTTTGTAGGGAGTGGTGTGTTGAAGTCTCCCAAAATGAATGCATTGCATTCTATTTCCCCCTTTAATTCTTTTAGTATTTGTTTCACATATATAGGTGATTCTGTGTTGGGTGCATAGATATTTATAATAGTTATATCCTCTTGTTTGACTGACCCCTTTATCATTATGCAATGTGCTTCTTTGTCTCTGTGACTTTCTTTGTTTTGAAATATATTTAGTCTGATTCAAGTACTGCAATTCCTGCTTTTTTCTCCCTATTAGTTGCATGAAATATCTTTTCCCATCCCTTTACTTTCAGTCTGTGAATGTCTTTGTGTTTGAAGTGAGTGTCTTTTAGACAGCATATAAATGGGTCTTGTTTTTTTATCCATTCAGTGAGTCTACATCTTTTGATTGGTTCATTCAGGCCTTTTACATTTAAGGTCATTATTGATAGTATGTATTTATTGCCATTGCAGGCTTTAGATTTGTGGCTCCCAAAGGTTCAAAGGTAATTCCTTACTATCTAACAGTCTAATTTAACTCACTTCGTATTCTACTACAAACACAACGTAAAGATGCTTTTTTTTCCTCCTTTTTCTTCCTCCTCCATTCTTTGTATATTATAAATCATATTCTGTACTCTTTGTCTAGCCCTTGCGTAACATCTATTTAGTCTTAGGAATACTTCCATCTATAGGATTCCCTCCAAAATGCACTGTAGATGTGCTTTGTAGGAGTTAAATTCCCTCAGCTTTTGATTATCAGAAAATTGTTTAATCCCTCCTTCAAATTTAAATGGTAACCTTTCCAGGTAGAGTATTATTGGTTTGAGGCCCTTCTGCTTCATTGCATTAAATATATCATTCCACTCCCTTCTGGCCTGTAAGGTTTCTGTTGAGAAATCTGATAGCTTATGGGTTTTCCTTTGTATGTGATCTTTTTTCTTCTCTAGGTGCTTTTAAAAGTCTGTCTTTATCCTTGATCTTTTCCATTTTAATTATTATATGTCTTGATGTTGTCTTCCTTGGGTCCCTTGGGTTGGGAGATCTGTGCATCTCCATGGCTTGAGAGACTATCTCCTTCCCCAGATTGGGGAAGTTTTCAGCAATTACCTCCTCAATGACACTTTCTATCCCTTTTTCTCTCTTCTTCTTCTTCCTGTACCCCTATTGTGTGAATAGTGTTCCGTTTGGATTAGTCACACAGTTCTCTCAATATTCTTTCATTGTTAGAGATTGTTTTTTCTCTCGGTGCCTCAGCTTCTTTATATTCCTCTTCTCTAATTTCTATTCCATTTACTGTCTCTTCTACTACATCTAATCTGCTTTTAAATCCCTCCATTGTATGTTTCATTACAGATATGGAATTTCTTAATGATTGAATCTCCGACTTAAATTCGTCCCTGAGTTCTTGAATATTTTTCTGTACCTCCATAAGCATGCTTATGATTTTTATTTTGAGCTATCTTTCAGGAAGATTGGTGAGTTCAGTTTCATTTAGCCCTTTTTCTGGGTTTTGTCAGATTTTGGTCTGAACCATGTTCTTTGAAGTTTCATATTTCAGTGTGGTGCCCTCCATTGCCCAGAAGCTCCAGTCTCTGGAGCTGCTCAGCTCCTACGGTGAGGTTGGGGTGTGTAGGTGAGCAGAGCTGGTGCCTGGGGGGAAGAAAGATCTGTTTCCTGATTCCTGTCTGCCCTGTCTGTCTCCCGTATTAGAGCCAGTGGGATGAGCACAGAGGTGTATGCCTCTGTGCTTGGCATCTCTAGCTGTTGTAGGTGGGTCCTCCCTCTGGCTGGCCTGATGCCAGAGCAGTGACTGCCCATTTCCAACCAGTGCTGTCAGGCCAGGAGGAAGGCTCAGGAGGCCTCGGAGCTGAGTAGCCAACCAGGGGGATGGAGCACCTGAAGCTCCCCAAAGTTCCCAATCTGCTGGGCAGAGTGTGTTCAGGCAATCTTGTCCCCCTATCGTTTCTCCTGTGCATCAAGCTCCATGCAAACTCTGCCCCTTCAGCAGCCCTCTCACTGCTGGTAAGCCTGTCAGACCGCCTACCTTTCCCTTGTCCCAGAGAGACAGGGTGTGGATCCTGTCCTCCAAAGATGGCTGGAATCTGTCTCTCAAGCACTCTGCCTGTCCAGGCTCCCCATCCTCCAGAGTACCACGCAATGTAGGTTTCTTCTTGCAAAACAGATCTCCAGGGCTAGATGTTCAGCAGTCCCAGGCTTCCAACCCCAGCCCTGCTCCATTTCTCTTCTTCCAACCTGTGAGCTGGGGTGGGGGAACAGCTTGGGTCTCACCAGTTCAAGGGTTTCATACATTACCCTGTTTGTGAGGTCTGCTCTGTTCTTGAGGTCTGTATGCAGTCCGGTGCAGCCTTCTTTCCTGTTGCTGTTTTAGGGTTAGTTGTATTAACTATATTTTCACACTCTCTGTGGTTTTGTGTGGATTTCTCTGTCTCACCTCTCACAACGCCATCTTGAATCTCCTCCATTTTTGTGAGTGAATAATATTATATTGCATATAAATACCACATTTCCTTTACCATTTTATTCATTATGAACACTTTGGTTACTTCCATGTCTTCAATATTATAAATAATGCTGCAATGAACATAAGGGTGAATATTTCTTTTCATGTTGGTGTTCTCATTTTTTTAGATAAATACCCAAAAGTGGAATAGCTGGATCACATGGTAGCTCTATTTTTAATTTTTTGAAGAACCTCCATTTGTTTCCGTAGTGACTATACCAGTTTACATTCCCACCAGCAGTGCACCTGGGTTCACTTTTCTCCACATGGTTACCAATACTTGTTATTTCTTGTCTTTTTGATAGTAGCTATTCTAAAATTTGTATGGTAATGTCTCATAATGGTTTTGGTTTGCATTTCCTTGGTGATTTGTGATGTTGATCAGCTTTTTGCATATTTGCTGGCCATGTACATATCTTCTTCAGAAAAATGTCTACTCAGATCACCTGCTTTTTTTCAATTGGATTGTTTGTTTGTTTGTTTTTGCTATTGAGTTGTAGTTGCTGAGTGTTTTTATCATGAAATGTTGCTAGATTTTGTCAAATTTGCTGCATGTTATAGAAATTTATATTCCTAGAAAATATTCATTTTTTGTCTAAAGCTAAAAGGGAGATTCAAATGGATATTAAAATACCACTTTTGTTAATATAAGCATAAATGTATTTCAGCCACAGTTTCTCCCTTGGACCAGTGCTATGGTGAGCATCCTTGTCTTTGTATGTGTGGGTGTGTGTCTCCTGAACCCCTCAAGTCTCCACTATCCTATCAGTAGGAAGAAGTACATGGTTGCAATACTTACAGTGCAAGTCACCCTTGCTACTATTATCCTCTACCTTTGTACACAGGGGCTCATGTCCCTATAATTTTATGCCCCCAATACTCTATTGATCTTCTATTAGAACATCCCAAAGCTACAGAACACCAAAGTCCATTCAGCTTTCAATGAATCATTCATTAAATATATTCTTATTTATTGTTCTCTAATCTCTAACTTTATAAGGCTCAAAATTTATTGCATATTATGAGGATTCTATGCTCTCACATCCCCACCATTCTTCTCTTCTAAGGAAGAAAAGTATGAATATATATATATATATTTGAGATTATATATGTATATAGGGACTGGTGTCCTGGGATGTTGTCTATTTTTTGTTTGTTGTGGAGACCTCTAAAGAATGTTGAGAGTTTACACTGGGCCTTGTGAAAAAAATTGCTGAATTTTGTGTTTTTATATTAAGACTGATCAGGTAGCTGGAAATACATATGGAGACATAAGCATGTAAAAATGAGGCATCATTCAGTATTGGCTTCACCTCTGAAGGTGAAAGAAAGTTTTCATTTTTGGTGAGGATGAAGGTAAGGGAGATGTCACACCAAATGTCCTTCACGTCAAATCTTTACTGATGCTTCTTGGTCACTGCCAAATGAGCTATTAATTAAGATACTTGTGTATGAAGAACATAGAAAGGAACATTTTGAAATAAGATTTCCTACTCAAGCCTCTTTGATTAAGCAAGTGAGCAGAATACTCAATGAATAGTTTTTAAACTCTGGAAAGAAAGATGTGATTATGGATTTTTAAGTATCTTCTTCAATATAATCACTCTTCAAAGTTTATTTTTTAAATCTGCTTTCATTTTTAGAACTACTTTCCTTTATTCTTTATTTTAAAATAACTTTTCAATGTTAAAGAATATTCTTGTCCGGGAGAAAATATTTATCAGAAAAATTGGGCAGAAAGGAGGATAGCAAAATAGACAATAAGCAAGCAAGAAAATAATCAAGAAGAAAGAGAAAAGAAGGAAGAAGAAAAAATGAAAATATAAATCAACCATGATTTCATTACCCATGCATCCATGGAAACCATTAAAAATTGAAATATAATATTAATAATGCTTTGTAATCTACTTGTATTACTTAAGAGCATGCTGTGAATATCTTCTCTTGTGTAAATTACCATCTGTTTATTCAATTGTGTACATCACAACTTATAATACTAGTCCAGGTGCCACCAATATTTTGTTATTATAAAAACTATACTGTGATGGGCATCCTTGTAGCTAAATCTTTTTACAGCCTTAATTATTTATTTAAATTTCTAGCAGTCAAAATGCAGGGTAAAAAGGAATGCTTTTTTCCTAAGACTTTTGCTATTTAATGTAAAATCACTTTCTATAAACAAGCATTTTTATGGCACTTTTCCTTTTATAAAGGGCTTACTTATAAACTCATTGAATCCTCACTATGATCCTTAGAGATAGGTATTGTTATCTATTGTTTAAGGAAATAGACTCAGATAGTTTAAGTGGAGTACCCACACAAGATTAGAAAACCAGTAAGGACTCAGACTGAGGTTATCTGCCTCAAAATTCTGTTCTTTACATGACACCACAGTCTGTGGTTATTGATTTTCACATTTTGGGTAGTTTCAAAACAACACATGATTCCTAATCATGTCTATATCTTACTAACATAGTCTACCAGACAATTTCTGACTCTCAACTTGACATTAGAGTCTATTTGGTCATTCAAACCTTAACACCTCTAATGTGTTGTTACAGATGTGTAGGAGTATACTGATTTGGACTATGTCAACAACTTCATCACAGTTTTGTTAATTGATTTAAAAAATTTTGCCCAATGTGAAAGGACTCCAAATAAGTATCTCATTATTTTCATGTGCATTTTTTTGATTTCTCAAAGTTCACTTCCATGGCCCCTTTTCCTCTTATTCTTATTCTTTGGTTAATTTGTCTCTGTCTCTCTCTGACTGTTTTCTGACTCACCTTCTCTGTCTCTCTTTTATATTCTCTCTCTTACACACATATCCACACCAAAAAACATACTCCTACACATGTCTATCTGTAAACTGAAAGCAAGAACGTGACTGGTGGACTGTATTAGCAATATATGGACATGATTAGTAATCATGTGCTACATTTTGAAACTACCCAAAATGTGTAAAGAAATAATTACAGACTGTGGTGCCTTGGAAATTACACAGAATTCAGAGGCAGATAACCTGAGTCAGAGTCCTTACTGGTTTTCTAATATTGGGTTTACTTCATATAACTTCTTTGAACATATTTCCTAATTAGCAAAATAGGGATAATAACAACACATCTCTAAAGATTGTAGTAAGGATTAAATTATTAAAGTGCTATAAAATTATGTTTTATAGTTATCACTATTCCACATAATTTAAGTCTTCAGATTCTTTGGATTCAATGTGTGGTTCTATCATCTGCCACCTATATGACCTTGGAAAATTATTTAACCTCTCTGACCTCAGTGTTACTGTCTATAAAATATTATCTATCTCATGGGATTTTTTGAAAATCAAATATTAACCTATTTTCTCAGTGTCTGACATATAGTAAGTGTTCACTAATATTTGCTCTTTTGCTATTATCATCTAGAATTGTGTCAGGCTAGCATTCATGTTTATCAGTGCACTTAATGGGTACTGATAGCAACCTTGCTCTTATAATTTTCCAGCAAACAGGTGATTTCTAGTAGGATAATACTAGTCACTTTTGCATCTCTTGTTGCTAATGAGCATATCACATTTTTAAAAATTTATTATTTCTCTTTTAGTACCTAGAATTTGTTTCTCCTTATTACATCATATTTGCTCAAACCTTGTGTCTACCTGTATTCTCGGTATCTAACATATCATACCACTTAATTAATATTTGCTACTGATGACTCTGATTTGAAGGATGGCAGAAAGTGCACAAGACCGTACAATATTTAAAATAATACATTTCAGACATTTGGTGAAGTATTAACTTGTCTCTCATCCTCTTTTAAAGCAAAAACATTCAAACTCATTCATCACAGACTCAAGTAGCTGAAAGTAATGTTGTTTCCTCCCTTGAGAGTAAGCTTTCTATAAGAACTCTGAGCACGATAATTAATAGGGATACATTTCTAGAAATATTGTTGTTGAAAAGATGTGACTTCCTGAAAGGTACTAATTTACAGTTAACTAACAGGGCCTGTTTCCTTGAACAGTAACCAAAATGACATCATCATTTCCTTTAATTGTTATTTTGGTAGGAGAAATAAATCCAAATTTTTATATTAATTTTTATTTATGTGATATTGAGATTGGATATTTTTTCATGTTTCTGTACAGCTTTTTTTTCTTTAGTGGGAAATCAGTTTATATCCTTTGTCCATTTTTTATTGAGATGTTCATTTTTTGTCTCATTCATTTATAATAACACTTTATTTTTTTAAGGTTGTTTTAAGGCTTTTTTGTTTCATATGTTGCAGTTAGTTTCCTCTAGTTTGGTACTTGCCTTTTGACTTTTTATGGTGTGTTTTTATATAGATTTGTATTATTTTTATATAATGAAAAATTTACTCATTTAATGGCTTACTATACCTCTTGAAAAAAAGTCCAATCTTTTTAGTCTCCAAGCTACAAGATAATACATTATCTAGCTAATGCTTACATCTCCTGATTTATCACATTCCACTTTTCTATAGCTCAGGATTACCTGCCATAGTGTTCTTTTCATGTTCTAAGAACATGCGATGTTAAGTTCCTTCTAGAGTCTTTGAACATGCCATCTTTTATCTCTGGACAGTTTTTACCCAAGTCTTTGATGGATGCCTTCTTCAAATTATTCAAGTTTAAACACAAATATCACTTTATTAAATTTTTCATTGGCCACATGATCTTAAACTAGTTTCCTCTAGGTATTTTATTTTTTTCTTTCACATAACTCCTTTTATTTTCTTCATTGTATTTCATACTATTAATAACCAGCTTTTTTCCCTACTCTTCACACTCTACAAAGGCAAGGACTGTTTGTATCTGTTCATCTACCCATTTTCTAGGAAGCACCTAGAAAATACTAAGCAATAAATAGACATCTGTTAAATGAATAAGTACCTTACTTTTTGAATATACTTTTAAAATATGAATCTATTTTATATAATTGACTCATTTCATATATATATAACATTGTATAGTCAAACCAAGTCTACTTTGCATTTATTAAAAACATTGTAACATAAATGTTACCTACATTATTAACATATTCATAAAATAATTTTAATGGCTCTATAACATTATGTCAGATGGACACAGTAGAGTTTAGGTAATCACTCCTCTGTTATTGGTCATTTATAACATTTGCAACTGTTTGCTACTCTAAATAGCACCAGAATGAACATATTTGTCAAAAACATTTTTTTATTAAATTTAATTCACTAAGAGAGTCCTCGAAACAGAATTATTAAGTCAAAGTTTATGAACATTTAAAAATTTTTAATATATTTTGCCAAACTGTTTTTCCAAAAAGGAGTCATTATTTTCATTGCACTAAATTTTTAGCAAGACTAGTCTTCCACATTGTGAATGTACAAAACCACCCCTACATGTGGTTTAGAGAAAGGTGAACTTCAGGTAGGTGAGGAACTTAAAATATCCACTGTCAACCATTCCATTTTTTGCCACATAGTCTGCAAGAACTCTATTTTAAATGTCCATATATCCTGAGAGGTAATGCATAGTACTCTAAGGAAGCATGGACATGTTATCATAGATTATTTTATTATATACTGAAGAACTGAATACAAATCCTTGAGAAAATAGAACATAGAAGTTAGGTAAGTTTTGATTGGTATGCATATATGTAAGAATGTACGGGAGAGAATACCTAGACCTTAGAGAACTCCTTAGAAGGTAGATACTGTCTTATTTCACTTTATGCCCTCAAAGGCCTAAAAGGTATCTTTCATTTATACTACTATCAGTAAATATAGAATTAACAACAAAACTATATTAATAGAGCAGAATACAGAGTCCTTCCTTAGTTAATCTTCACAACAGTCTTTGGAGACAAATAGCGGTAGTTTTCTTTATATATGCGATAACTGAGGCTCAGAGAAACCCAGTTAAATGATTTAACATAATTTCACAAAGTTCAAATAGCCAACAAGTGGGAGAATCAGGACTTAGAACCAGTTTGTTTGCCTCCAAAGCCATGCTTGCACTTCACTATGCTGACTGAATAAGTTAAGAAGAATGGGATTGCCCAAGACAGCAGAGGCAAATAAGGGAGCCTCTGTGCATCCATACTGTGGGACTGAAGCAACCTCTAAAAGAGATAGAAGCCAGAAAAAAGCAAGGTAAAGCTGACTGACTTATTTACTACTGGACTCTTCTGCTCCCACTCCCTCCTTTTTTTGAATATTTAAAAAATTATTATTATTCTAATGTGCCTCTTATATAGTTTGTACATGTGTTTTCCATCATAGGGAGGACTTGGCCACCCTATTTTAGTCTATGGTTGGAAGGACACTGTACCCATGGCATCTTTAGATATATTTCAAAAATCTAAGTGTAGCCACATTGCATATACAGAATTAGTTATTCATTACTGTGGCTTGATGATATAGAAAGAAGCTCAGTATTACTTGTTTAAAGTAAGTTTGATTTTCTAAAGAAAAGCAGGCTAAATTTCTCTCCCTCAAACACACTGTTGGGGGAGCATTGTGTATTTTCCTCAGTTCTTGTCCCCACCACAACAAAGAATTGAAGGGCAGAGACCTAGTAATGAAGCAGAGTAAAAGTTTTATTTAAAGTTATTCAAATACAAAAAAAGTGCAGATGATCTCAGGGAAGAAAGGCACCCTGAATGGTCTAGGCTTTATTTAAAGAGAACAAGTGCACACTTGGAGAAAGGGGAGTGTGAGCTACCTTACTATCCATGAGCACGGGATGTGTTTCCATTTATTGGTATCTTCTTTAATTTCTTTTATGAGTGTCTTGTAGTTTTCAAAGTATAGGTCTTTCACTTACTTGGTTAGGTTTATTCCTAGGTATTTTATTCTTTTTGATGCAACTGTGAATGGAATTGTTTTCCTGATTTCTCTTTCTGCTACTTCACTGTTAGTGTATAGGAATGCCACAGATTTCTGCATATGAATTTTGTATCCTGCAACTTTGCTGAGTTAAGATATTAGTTCTAGTAATTTTGGAGTGGATTCTTTAGGTTTTTTTAGGTACATTATCATGTCATCTGCAAGCAGGGACTGTTTAACTTCTTCCTTGGTAATATGGATGCCTTTTGTTCCTTTGTGTCGTCTGATTGCCATGGCTAGGACTTCCAGTACTATGTTGAATAGAAGTGGAGAGAGTGGGCATCCTTGTCTTGTTCCCAATCTTAAAGGAAAAGCTTTCAGCTTCTTGCTGTTAAGTATAATGTTGGCTGTGGGTTTGTCATATATGGCCTTTATTATGTTGAGGTACTTGCCCTCTATACCCACTTTGTTGAGAGTTTTTATCATGAATGGATGTTGAATTTTGTCAAACGCTTTTTCAGCATCTATGGAGATGATCATGTGGTTTTTGTGCTTGTTTTGTTGGTGTGGTGGATGATGTTGATTGATTTCGAATGTTGTGCCATCCTTGAATCCCTGGAATAAATCCTACTTGATCATGATGGATGATCTTTTTGATGTATTTTTGAATTCAGTTTGCTAATATTTTGTTGAGTATTTTTGCATCTATGCTCATCAGGGATATTGGTCTTTAATTTTAGTTTTTTGTGGTGTCTTTGCCTGGTTTTGGTATTAGAGTGATGCCTGCCTCATAGAATGAGTTTGGAAGAGAGACAAAAAAGGACATTACATAATGATAATAGGGTCAATCCAACAAGAAGATATAACCATTATAAATATCTATGCACCCAACACAGGAGCACCTACATATGTGAAACAAGTACTAACAGAATTAAAAGGGGGAAATAGAATACAATGCATTCATTCCAGGAGACTTCTACACTCTACTCAGTCTGAAGGACAGATCAACCAGACAGAAAATAAGTAAGGAGACAGAGGCAGTGAACGACACAATAGAACAGATGGACCTAACAGACATCTACAAAACTCTAAACCCAAAGCAACAGAATACACATTCTTCTCACGTGCACATTTGTCTTTCTTTGTCTGACCTATATCACTTAACATAATGTCCTCAAACTCCATCCCTGTTGTCATAAATAGCAAGATTTCTTTGTTTTCTTTTATGGCTGAAAACAATTCTGTTTTATATATATATATATACACCACATTTCTTTATCCATTCATCCAGTGACACTTAGCTTGTCTCCATGTCTTATCTTAGTTATTGCAAATAATGCTGAAATGAACATATGTCTTTCTGAGTTATAGTTTTTTGTTCAGATAAATACCCAAGATTGGAATTTCTGGATCTACAATAGTTCTATTTTTAATTTTTTGAGGAACCCCCATGCATTTCCCATAGTGGCTGCACCAAATTACATTCCCACAAACAGTGCTGTAGAGTTCCCTTTTGTCCACATGTTCACTAACACTTGTTATTTCTTGTCTCTTTGATAATAACCATTATAATATGTGTAAAGTGATAACTGTGCTTTTGATTTGTCTTTCCCTGGTGATTGGCAATGGTAAGCACTTTTTAGGTACTTGATTCCCTGTATATCTTCTTTGGGAAAATATCTATTCAGATCCTCTGTTCAGTTGTTAAGTGGATTATTTTCCGAGTTGTATGAGTTCCTAATATGTTATGTATTAACTCATCAGATATATGTTTCATTGTTTTGTATATGGCTTTCCTGTTTTCCCAACAGAATTTATTGAGGAAACAGTCCTTCTGCCATTGTACACTCTTGGATCTTTTGTGGTAAGTTGATTGACCATATATGTGTGGATTTATTTCTGGGCCCTGCATTCTGTCCATTGACATATGTGTATGTTTTTGTGCGAGTACCATACTATTTTGATTATTCGATGTAATATAATTTGAGATCAGGGTCTCCAGCTTTGTTCTGATTGCTCAAGATTGCTTGGGCTACTTGGGATTTTTTGTGGTTTCATATACATTTCAGAATTTTTTATTATATTTGTATGAAAAATATCATTGGAATTTTGATAAGTAATGCACAAAATCTGTAGATTGTTTTAGGTAGTATGGCTATCTTAACAATATTTATTTTTCCAATCCATGAACTTGAAATACCTTTCACTTTGTTTGTCTCTTCATGAATTTCTTACCACTGCATAGATTTCAGTATACAGGCCTTTCATCTCCTTAGATAAATTTATTTCTAGGCTTTTTATTGTTTTTTGTGCAATTGTAAATGAGATAGTTTTCTTCATTTCTTTTTCTGCTGAAGTTTGTTACTGATGTTTGAAACAGAAGAGAATTTTTTATGTAAATTTTGTATCCCACAACTTTACTGAATTTCTTTATTGGTTATGGCAGTTTTTTGGTAGAGTCTTTAGGGTTATCTTTGTCATCTGCAAATAGTAACAGCTTTACCCCTTTCTTTCCAATCTGGATGGCTTTTATTTTTTTCTTGACTAATTGCTCTGGCTGTGACTTCCAATATTATGCTGAATAAAAGTGGTGAGAGTGGGCATCTTTGTCTTCCTGATCTTAGAGGAAAAGCTTTCAGCTTTTCACCATTGACTACAATGGTAGCTGTGGGTTTGTCATATATGGCCTATGTTATGTTGAAGTATGTTCCCTCTATACCCACTTTGTTGAGAGGTTTTTATCATGAGTTGATGATGAATTTTGTTAAATGTTTTTTCTGCACCTATTGAGTTGACCATATGGTTTGTATCCTTCCTTTTGTTAATATGGTATATCATATCAACTGATTTGCAGATATTGAACCAAACTTGCATCCCTGCAATAAACCCAACTTGATTATGGTGTATAATACTTTTAATGTACTGCTGAATTTATTTTGCTAATATTTTATTGGGGATTTTACATCTAGTTCATCAGATGCAATTAAAAATGTCCGGTCATTCATTTTTCTTTTGGTATCTTTTCTGGTTTTGGTATCAGGATAATGCTGGACTCATGAAATAGGTTTGTAAGTGCCCCATCCTCTTCTATTTTTTGGAAGAGTGTGAGGAAAATTGGTATTATTTATTCTTTGAATTTTCAGTAGAATTCACCAGTGAAGCTGTGTGGTTCTGGAATGTTGTTTGTTGGGAGTTGATTACTGCTTCAATCTCTTTACTAGTAATTGGTTTGTTCATATTTTCTATTACTTCATGATTCTGTCTTTGAAAATTGTGTGTTTTTAAGAATTTATCTATTTCTTCTAGGTTGTTCAATTCATTGGTGTATAATTGTATTAGTATTTTATGGTCCTTTGTATTTCTATGGTATCAGTTGGCATCTCTTTAATTCTGATTTTATTAGATGTCTCACTCATTTTTCTTAGTGAACTTAGTTAAAGGTTTGTCAGTTTGTCTATCTTTTCCATGAGCCATCTCTTGGTTTTCTTGATTTTTCTATTGTTTTCTAGTCTCTATTTAATTTGTTTCTTACCTTATCTGTTATTTCTTTTATTCTATTTTGGGGGGTTTTTTGTTACTTTTTTCCTAGTTTGTTGAGGTGTAAAGTTAAGTTATTTATTTGATATTATTATTTATTGAGGTAAACATTCTTTTTGCTATGAATTTCACTCTTAAAATTGCTTTTGCTACATCCCATAAATTTTGATATGTGGTATTGCCATTTTCATTTGTCTCAAGGTATTATTTTGAATTCACTTTTTATGTCTTGTTTGACCCATTGGTGTTCAATATCATGTTGATTAGTCTCCACATGTTTGTGAATATTCCAGTTTCCTTCTTGTAATTTTCATTTCTAGTTTTATACCATTGGGGTTGAAAAGATGAGTGATATGATTTCAATCTTCTAAAATATGATAAGAATTATTTTGTGGCCTAACATATGGTCTGTCCTAGAAAATATTCCATGTGAACTGAGAAGCAGGTGTATTCTGTTATTTCTGATGGAACATTATGTATATACCTGTTAAGTCCATAGGGTCTACTGTGTCACTTAAGGACAATGTTTCCTTATTGAATTTGATCTTTATATTTACTACTGATATAAGTGGGATATTAAATTCCCTATTATTTTTGTATTGCTGTCTCATTCTCCCTTTAGTTCTATTAATAATTGCTTTATATATTTAGGTAGTTCTAAATTGAGTGTATAAATATTTACAAATCTTATATTCTCTTGTTGGATTGACCTTTTCTTTATGTATTGACCTTGTCTATCATTACAGTCTTTATTTTAAAGTCTATATTGTCTGATATAATATAAGCATTAAAGCTTTCCTTTGTTTAAATTTCCATGGAATATATTTTTCAATCCTTAACCTTCAGTCTGTGTGATCCTTACATGTGGAGTGAGTCTCTTCTGGGCAACATACAATGGGTCTTGTTTTTTGATCCATTAATCACACTATGTCTTTTGAATGGATAATTGGAATATATTTACATTTAAATTATTTATTGACAGGTATGTATTTCTTGCCATTGTGTTAATTGTTTTCTGGATGTTTTGTTGTTCCTATGTTCCTTCTTTTTCTCTTTCTTTCTTTTGGTTTGTTTAATTTCCTTGTAGTATGGTTAAATTCATTTCTCATTATCTTTTGCATATTTACTATATTTTTTTCAGTTTTATGGAGAGATAATTGACATACATCACTGCATAAGTTTAGGGCAGACAGCATAATTTTTTGATTTACATATATAGCAAAATTATTAAATAGGTTCAGCTAACATCCATCTTCTATAGATACAATAAAAACAAAAGAGAGAAAAAGGAAAAACATCTTTGTAATGAAAACACTTAGGATTTACTCTCTTACTAACTTTCTTTTATATCCTACAGCAGTGTTACCTATAGTCAACATGGTATACAGTAGAACTCTAGTACTTATTTATCTTTTAACTGGAAATTTGTACCTTTTAACCACCTTCCATCAATTCCCTCACCCCCACCCTCTGCTCTGGCAAACACAGTCTGATAATCTTTTTCAATGAGTTATGACATTTAGATTCCATATGTAAATATGATCATACAGCGTTTGTCTTTATCTACTTGACTTATTTCACTAGTATAGTGTCTTCAAGGTCCAACCATGTTGTTACAAGTAGTAGAATTACCTCATTTTTTATGGATGAATAATATTCCATTGTATATACACCAAAACTTCTTTATCCATTCACTTATCATTGTACCACTTAGGTGGTTTCCATTTCTCGGCTATTGTAAATACTACTGCTATGAACATGGAGGTGCAGCTATTTTTCAGTTAGTGTTTACATTACCTTTGGATATGTTCCCAGAAGGGGATCATATGGTAGTTCTGTTTTAAATATTGGGGATCATCCATGTTGTTTTCCATACTGTCTTACAAATTTACAATCCACCAATAGTGCACACAGTGTTTTTTTCCAAATTCACAACAGCATTTTTTATAGCTTTACTTTTTTTTTCTTTCTGTTTTTTTAATATAATTTATTTTATTATCATTAATCTACAATTACATGTGCAATATTATGGGTATTAAAATACCCCTTCATCAGGTCCCCCCCCACCAACCCCATTACAGTTACTGTCCATCAGCGTAGTGAGATGTATAGCTTTACTTTTTGATGATCACCATTCTAACAGGTGTAAGGTGATATCTCATTGTGGTTTTAGTTTCCATTTCTCTAATGACTAGTAATTTTGAGCATCTTTTCATGCACATATTGGCCTTTTGTATATCTTTTTTTCTATTCAGGTATTACCCATTTTTTTTTATTAGGTAATGATTTTTTTCTATTGAATTGTTTGAATTCCTTATATATTTTGGAAATTAACCCCTTACCAGATATATGGTTTACAAATATTATTTTCCATTTCATAGGCTATCTTTTCACTTTGTTGACCATTTTTGCTTTACAGATTTTTAGTTTGATGTAGTCCCACTTGCTTATTTTTTATTTTATAGCTTGTACCTTAGGTTTCATATCCAAAATATCATTACCAAGACCCATGTCAAGGAGCTCAATTCCTATGTTTTCTTCTAGGTTTTCCATGGCTTCAGTTCTTCCATTTAAATCTAATTCATTTTGAGTTAATACTTGTAAGTGGTATATTATGCAGATCCAGCTTTATTTTTTACATGTCAATATACAATGATCTCAGCACCATTTATTAGGAGGATGCCATTCAGTATCCTTGGCTCTCTTTTCAAATATTACTTGACTGTATGCTTGGGTTTATTTCTTGTCTTTCAGTCCTGTTCCGTTGGTCTGTATGTCTGTTTATAGGCCAATAGCATACTGTTTTGATGACTATAGCTTTATAGTATAGACTGATATCAAGAAGTGTGATGTCTACTGCTTTGTTCTTCTCTCTCAGGATTTATTTGCCTATTCAGTGTTGTTTGTGGTTCTAAATAAAATTTAGGATTTTTTTATATTTCTGTAAAAATTTCCTTAGGAATCTTGAAAGGGCTTGAATTGAATCTATAGATGGCTTTTGGTGGCATTGAGATTTAAACAATACTAATTCTTCCAATCCATTAACATAGGGTATATTTCCATTTATTTTGCTTTTCTTTGATTCCTTTTATAAATGCCTTGTAGTTTTCAGAGTAGAAATGCTCACCTCCTTTGTTAAATTTATTCCTAAGTACTTTATTGTTTATCATGTTATTGTAAATGTTACAAAGTTATTTCTTTTCCAGAGTATTCATTGTTATGTTTAGAAATGCTACTGATTTTAGTAAGTTAATTTTATATCTTGCAATTTTAGTGAATTCATTGATAGTGTTTTGGAAGACTCTTTAGGATTTCCCTATAAAATCATGTCTTCTGCAAAATGATGATTTTACTTCTTCCTTTCCAAGTACATTAACTTTTTTCTTGCCTGATTGCTCTGGTGTGGTACTTCTACTACTATGTTGAATAGAAGTGGTGAGACTAGGCACCTTTGTCTTGTTCCTGATCTTAAATGAAAACTTTTAACCTTTCTTCATTGAATATGCTGTCAGTTGTGTGCTTGTCATATAAGACCTTAACTATGTTGAAATATGCTCTTCTATGCCTAATTTGTTAAGAGTTTTTACTAAGAAGTAATGTTGAAATTTATCAAATGCTTTTTCTATTTCTGTTGAGATAATTATGATTCATTCTTTCATTCCATTAATGTGATGCATCACATTGATTAGCATATGTTGAATAGACCTTGAGTCCCAGAGATAAATCCCATTTGATGCTGGTGAATGATCCTTTTAATATGCTCCTGAGATTTGCTAGTATTTTAATAAGAATTTTTGTATTATATTCCTCAGGGATATTGGCCTATAGTTTTCATTTCTAGTAGTATCTTTTGTTTAGTCTTCAGGATAATATGAGGCTTTTCAAAACAGTTTGTGATTGTTCCATTTTATTCAATTTTTTTCAGAAAAATCCAGTTTTTTATTTTTTTAATTTTAATATTTTTTCACTTTTTTAAATTTTGGTATCATTAATCTACAGTTACATGTGCAACATGATGGCTACTAAACTCCCCACTTCATCAAGTCCCCCCCACATGCCCCATTACAGTCACTGTCCATCAGCGTAGTGAGATGCTATGGAATCACTACTTGTCTTCTCTGAGTTGAACAGGCCCCCACAAAATTACATCTGCAAATGGTAAGGCCCGTTTCTCCCCCTTGTCCTTCCGGTCCACCCATCTACCCAGTCCCTTTCCCTTTGGTAACTGTTAGTCCATTCTTGGGTTCTGTGAGTCTGCTGCTGTTTTCTTCCTTCAGTTTTTTTTTCTTTGTTCTTACATTCCACATATGAGTGAAATCATTTGGTACTTGTCTTTTTCAGCTTGGCTTATTTCACTAAGCATAATACCCTCTAGCTCCATCCATGTTGTTGCAAATGGTAGGATTTATTTTCTACTTATGACTGAATAATATTCCATTGTGTATATGTACCACCTCTTCTTTATCCATTCATCTACTGATGGACACTTAGGTTGCTTCCATTTCTTGGCTATTGTAAATAATGCTATGATAAACATAGGGGTGCATCTGTCTTTTTCAAACTGGGCTGCTGCATTCTTAGGGTAAGTTCCTAGGAGGGGGATTCCTGGGTCAAATCGTATTTCTATTTTGAGTTTTTTGAGGAACTTCCATACTGCTTTCCACAATGGTTGAACTAAGTTGAAATCCCACCAGCAGTGTAGGAGGGTTCCCCTTTCTCCACATCCTCGCCAACATTTGTTTTTGTTTGTGTTTTGAATGTTGGCCATCCTTACTGGTGTGAGGAGATATCTCCTTGTGGTTTTAATTTTGCATTTCTCTGATGATTAGCGATGTGGAGCATCTTTTCATGTGCCTGCTGGCCATCTTAATTTCCTCTTTGGAGAAGTGTCTATTCATATCCTCTGCCCATTTCTTAATTGGATTATATGCTTTTTGTTTCTTTAAGGTGCGTGAGTTCTTTATATATTTTGGATGTCAACCCCTTATCGGATATGTCATTTATGAATATATTCTCCCATACTGTAGGATGGCTTTTTGTTCTACTGATGGTGTCCTTTGCTGTACAGAAGTTTTTCAGCTTGACATAGACCATAGACCCACTTGTTCATTTTTGCTTTTGTTTCCCTTGCCCGGGGAGATATGTTCATGAAGAAGTCACTCATGTTCATGTCCAAGAGATTTTTGCCTATGTTTTTTCTAAGAGTTTATGGTTTCATGACTTTCATTCAGATCTTTGATCCATTTTGAGTTTACCTTTGTGTATGGGGCTAGACAGTAGTCCAGTTTCATTCTCTTACATGTAGCTGTCCAGTTTTTCCAATACCAGCTGCTGAAGAGGCTGTCATCTCCCCATTGTATATCCAAGGTTCTTTTATCAAATATTAATTGACCGTGTATGTTTGGGTTAGTGTCTGGACTTTCTATTCTGTTCCACTGGTCTGTAGGTCTGTTCCTGTGCCAATACCAAATTGTCCTGATTACTGTAGCTTTGTAGTAGAGCTTAAAGACTGTGAGCATAATTCCCCCTGTTTGATTCTTCCTTCTCAGGATTTCTTTGGATATTCGGGGTCTTTTGTGGTTCCATATGAATTTAAAACTATTTGTTCCAGTTCCTTGAAGAATGCTGTTGGTATTTTGATAGGTATTGAATTGAATCTCTAGATTGCTTTAGGTAGTATAGCCATTTTGGCAATATTTATTCTTCCTAGTCAAGAGCATGGGATGAATTTCCATTTGTTATTGTCCTCTTTAATTTCTCTTAGGAGTGTCTTGTAGTTTTCTGGGTATAGGTCTTTCACTTCCTTCATTAGGTTTATTCCTAGGTATTTTATTCTTTTTGATGCAGTTGTGAATGGAATTGTTTTCCTGATTTCTCTTTCTGTTAGTTCATCTTTAGTGTATAGGAAAGCAACAGATTTCTGTTTGTTAATTTTGTATCCTGAAACATTGCTGAATTCAGATATTAGTTCTAGTAGTTTTGGAGTGGAGTCTTTAGAGATTTTTATGTACAATATCATGTCATCTGCAAATAGTGACAGTGTGATTTCTTCTTTACCAATCTGGATGCCTTCTATTTCTTTATTTTATCTCATTGCCATGGCTAGGACCTCCAGTAATATGTTGAATAACAGTGGGAGAGTGGGCATCCCTGTCTTGTTCCCAATCTTAGATGAAAAGCTTTCAGCTTCACGCTGTTATGATGTTGGCTATGGGTTTGTCATATATGTGCTTTATTATGTTGAGGTACTTGCTCTCTATACCCATTTTGTTGAAAGTTTTTATCATGAATGGATGTTGAATTTTTTCAAATGCTTTTTCAGCATCTATGGAGATGATCATGTGGTTTTTGTTCTTCTTTTTGTTGATGTGGTGGATGACGTTGTTGGATTTTCGAATGTTGTACCATCCTTGCATCCCTGCAATGAATCCCACTTGATCATGGTGTATGATGTTCTTGATGTATTTTTGAATTCAGTTTGCTAATATTTTGTTGAGTATTTTTGCATCTATGTTCATCAGGATATTGGTCTGTAATTTTCTTTTTTGGTGAGCTCTTTGCCTGGTTTTGGTTTAGAGTGATGCTGGCTTCATCGAATGAGTTTGGAAGTATTCCCTCCTCTTCTATTTTTTGGAAAACTTTAAGGAGAATGGGTATTATTTCTTCTCTATGTGTCTGTTAAAATTCAGAGGTGAATCCATCAGGCCCAGGGATTTTGTTCTCAGGTAGTTTTTTATTACCGATTCAATTTCTTTGCTGGTAATTGGTCTGTTTAGGTTTTCTGTTTCTTGCTTGGTCAGTCTTGGAAGGTTGTATTTTTCAAAGAAGTTGTCCATTTCTTCTAGGTTTTCCAGTTTGTTAACATATAGATTTTCATAGTATTCTCTTATAATTCTTTGTATTTCTGTGGGGTCCATCGTGATTTTTCCTTTCTCATTTCTGATTCTGTTTATGTGCATAGATTCTCTTTTTCTCTTAATAAATCTGGCTACGGGTTTATCTATTTCTTTAATTTTTTCAAAAAGCAGCTCTTGGTTTCACTGATTTTTTTCTATTCCTTTATTCTTCTCAATTTTATTTATTTCTTCTCTAATCTTTATTATGTCCCTCCTTCTGGTGACTTGGGCATCATTTATTCTTCTTTCTCCAATTTCAATAACTGTGTATTTAATAGGCCTGGATTGCAATATACTTTCCTCTTCGAACTGCCTTTGCTGTGTCCCACAGAAATTTTACCTGTGTGTTGTTGTTCTCATTTGTCTCCATATATTGTTTGATCTCTGTTTTAATTTGGTCGTTGACCCATTGATTATTTAGGAGCATCTTATTAAGCCTCCATGAGTTTGTGAGCCTTTTTGTTTTCTTTGTACAATTTATTTCTAGTTTTATACCTTTGTGATATGAGAAGTTGGTTGGTAAAATTTCAATATTTTTCAATTTACTGAGGTTCTTTTTGGGGCTTAGTATGTGGTCTATTCTGGAAAGTGTTCCATATGCACTTGAGAAGAATGTGTATCCTGCTGTTTTTGGGTGTCGAGTTCTGTAGATGCCTGTTAGTTCCATCTGTTCTAGTGTGTTGTTCAGTGCCTCTGTGTCTTTACTTATTCTGTCTCGTTGATCTGTCTTTTGGAGTGAGTAGTGTGTTGAAGTCTCCTAAAATGAATGCATTGCTTTCTATTTCCTCCTTTAATTCTGTTAGTAATTGTTTCACATATGTCGACACTCCTGTGTTGTGTGCATATATATTTATAATGGTTCTATCCTCTTGTTGGACTGACCCCTTTACCATATATAATGTCCTTCTTTATCTTTTAGTACTTTCTTCATTTTGAAGTCTATTTTATCCGATACAAGTACTGCAACACCTGCTTTTTTCTCCTTGTTGTTTGCACGAAATATCTTTTTCCATCGCTTCACCTTTAGTCTGTTTATATCTTTGGGTTTAAGATGAGTCTCTTGTAAGCAGCATATAGATGGGCCTTGCTTTTTTATCCATTCTATTACTCTGTGTCTTTTGATTGGTGCATTCAGTCCATTTACATTTAGGGTGATTATTGATAGATATGTACTTATTGCCATTTCTGGCTTTAGATTCGTGGTTACCAAAGGTTCAAGAGTAGTTTTTTTACTATCTAACAGTCTAACTTAACTCTCTTGTTAAGCTATTATAAACACAGTCTGATGATTCTTTATTTCTCTCTCTTCTTCTTCCTCCTTCATTCTTTATATACTAGGTGTTTTACTCTGTACTCTTTTCATTTCCTTTGACTGTTTTTGTGGATAGTTGATTTTACTTTTTACCATTAGTTAGTATTTGGATTGTCTGCTTTCTTTGCTATGATTTTATTTTCTCTGGTGTCATCCTTTTAGCCTTAGGAGTGCTTCCATGTAGAGCAGTCTCTTTAACATATCCTGTAGAGGTGGTTCTTGGGAGGCAAATTCCCTCAGCTTTCGCTTGTCTGGAAATTGTTTAATCCATCCCTCAAATTTAAATGATAATCGTGGTGGATACAGTATTCTTGGTTCAAGCGCCTTCTGTTTCATTACGTTAAATATATCATGCCATTCTTTTCTGGCCTGTAAGCTTCCTGTTGGGAAGTCTGATGATAGTCTGATGGGTTTTCTTTTGTAGGTTATCTTTTGTCTCTCTCTAGCTGCCTCTAAAACTCTGTACTTATATTTGATCTTTGCCATTTTAATTATTATACGTCTTGGTGTTGTCTTCCTTGGGTCCCTTGTGTTTTGGGAGATCTGTGAGCTTCTGTGGACTCGAAACTATTTCCTTCCCCAGCTTGGGGAAGTTTTCAGCAATTATTTCTTCAAGAGAGTTTCTATCCCTTTTTCTCTCTTCTTCTTCTGGTACTCCTATAATGCGAATATTGTTCCGTTTGGTTTGGTCATACAGTTCTGTTAATATTCTTTCATTCTTAGGGATCCTTTTATCTCTCTCTGCCTCAGCTTCTCTGTTTTCCTTTTCTCTGATTTCTATTCCATTAACAGTCTCTTGCACCTCGTCCATTCTGCTCTCAAGCCTGTTGATCGCTTGTCTCATTTCTGCATTGTCTTTCCTCACTTCCTCCGTTAGCTCTTGCATATTTCTCTGTAGATCCATCAGAATGGTTATGACTTTTATTCTGAATTCTTTTTCAGGAAGATTGTGTAAGTCTATCCCATCAGGGCCTCTCTCTGGTGTTGTCTGGGTAATCTTTGTCTTTACCATATTCCTCTGTCTTCTCATTGTGATAGAAGTGGTCGCTGGTAGGTGCCACATGTGTCAGCTGGGAAAACAAAGTCCCTTCCTGCTTGTTGCTCTCCTTGCCCTTCTCCGGGGCCTGAACTGGTTTCTTGCCCACTGTGAGGGAGTCTCTGGGATAATCCCTGGAGCTGCCTGTGTGCAGGGTCACCCTCATCCTAGCCTACCACACTGTGGCACTGTGAAGTCTTGCTGGGTGCCTTCTGATCCCCTTTGTGCTTTCCAGCCCTTATTGTGGGTTCTGGGGTCCTTCCTGCTTAGCTGTGTTCCACCGGGAGTAGATTGTATAAGGTTGCTGTGGGTGGGGCCGCTCCTCCCTGTTCCTCAGCAGTGGTGGATCCTGGACCCTTTGCAGCACCTGCAGGGGGTGGGTAATGAATGGCAGGCTGCTAATCTCTGTGGGAAGCTTTGGCATGGCTGATTTGCCTGGCCGCTGGCCAGGGGTCCAATATTCCCCAAAACTCCCAGCCTGCTTGGCTCAGTGCACTGGGATGATTTTGTTCTGCTGTTGGCC
>JAVSCE010001172.1:0-150617 GCA_032199065.1 Smutsia gigantea
AGTGATGGGTTCTGGGCATGTACAGCTGTCCAGGATTTGGCCAGGCCCCGCAGGGCACCTCTGAAGTTGTCCCAGCAGTGCTGTGAGCCCCAAGTGACCACCTGTTTGCTGGTGGTGCTGTGGAGGTCCTAGAGGTCAGGGAAGTGGGTAAGGTCACCCCAACAGTATGTGGCAGCACGCAGGATTTCTTACATGAACTGAGCTCGTGCCCAGGAGAGCTGTGCCCTGTGCACGGTTCCCGCCCTCTCCCCTGCCACAGTCCTGGAGGACCCGGGATTGGGGGATCCCAGTGGGATAGCGGGGCACTCGCACAGGCGCTGGGAGGTTGGCTCCTGCTCTTTAAGCCGTCAGTGTTGGAATCTAGACCTCAAGGTCATGATGGACTGAGAGGCTTCGGTGTCACGGGGCCCTGCAGATTCTGCAGAGCAGGACGGGCCCCAGCCCAGCCTGATCTCAATGCCAGCCAGCCAGTCCAGTCTGCATGGGGACATGGTACCAAGGAGTGGCCTGGTGGCCTTGCACATACTAACACAGGCAGCCTTTGCTTCTGCTGTGGCAAACAGGCCATGTGGCTGCCCCACTGCCTTCAAATCCCGGAGGAGTTTCTCTCCTAATGCTCCCTCCCAGAGCCTCTCTCCCACACACACGCACGCATGCAGTGACCCAGCTAGAGTCAGTCCAATTCCGTAGTCTTGTGCCAAACCCTGACTCCCATCAGGTCCTGATTCTCTTCCTCGTTGCCTGAGCCCAGGGCAGCCCACAGTTCATGGAAACGGCCCTCGTAGATCCATCAGGAAAGTCAAGTTCAGGATGGAAATCTTACCCTCTCGCTGAGCGGGCGCCCAGGGCAATGGAAGGGCCCCCAGCAACATGACCCATGCCACACCCCCTCTCAAGGTCTTTTTGAGACAAAACAGGTGTCATTTCCTCCCACAACTCCCTGCAGTGACCAAGGCTGATGTTTATACACATT
This sequence comes from Smutsia gigantea, assembly GCA_032199065.1. Taxonomy (NCBI): domain Eukaryota; kingdom Metazoa; phylum Chordata; class Mammalia; order Pholidota; family Manidae; genus Smutsia; species Smutsia gigantea. The sequence continues at coordinate 974 of JAVSCE010001172.1, forward strand.
TAGGGAATTTGATCAAAATTATTCTAAAGTTGACCTGAAAAAATAAACAGTTAAGAATATGCCCAAGAGAGCACAGTTAATCTCTGTGACTTCCCCATGGACACAAGAAGACTGACGTCAGGGCTGAGAAGGGAGATCCAGGTCCAGTGTTCTGGGGGCTGTAGGGCCAGAGTGCCCCCAGTTCGGCCTTTGGAATGTGGCATGGCCGATGAGGTAGGGGGTGATGGGGGAGTAGAGTCTGCCAATGTGAAATGGGCTTGAGAGGACAGGGTGTCACTGGGCCCCTTGTGGCCTTTCATGTACTAACACAGGCAGCCTTGTTTGTTCTGCTCTGGCAAAGAGGTCAGGGGCTAGGCCAGGGGAGTGGACAGCTCTCACGCAGAGAAGCACCAGGAGCAGAGTGGGAGTGTAGGGACACATAGGGCGGGGTCACAGGCTTTGCATGCATGTGGGCCAGGCTGGTGACAAGTGAGGGCCTTGGTGGTGAGGAGTCTAGCAGGCCAGCTGGGCCCTGGAGCTGGATTCCCAGGCAGAGGGGAAGTACAGCTGATGGTGGCAGCTGCCAGGAGCCTCTTTTTGGGGAAGGTGATTTTGTGAGGCCTGGAATGGGGTAGAGCAGAGTCAAGTGCCCAGGGGAGAGGAGTCACTCGAGTAGGCCTGAGAAGGGAGGCCAAGGGCCTGGCCAGGCAGTAGGTACACAGGAAGGTGAGAGTGGACTTCCGGCCAGAGACAGAGGAGCCTAGGACAGGATATGGGCAGAGTGGGTTCTGAAGCTTTATGCAGGAAAGACGGGTTCTCGGAAGCCTCATGTTAGCACGCTACATGGTGCCCCTAGGGAGACCTGGTGGGGGGAATCAGTGGAATTCAGGCCAGCGGGACAAGGGTGGGCTTGAGAAGACAAGGAACTTGGCCAACCCCGTCAGTGAGGGAAACTACAGCCTTCAGCCCCCAATCCAGTGGCTTCTCAGTGACTCTCTCTCCTCTTCCCCACAGAGGTGTGATTCTGCTCTCCCCCTCCTGACGTCCTATTGTGAGCCGTTTTCCTGCCACACATGGATCTACCATAAGCCCAACTGCCATTGCTCCCACCTCAGCAGCTCCTGCTCATGGTGCCAGGGTCTCCAGCCCAGTTGCTGCCAGCTGAATGAGGACGCTTATCCCTGCTGCAGCCCGCACGCTCCAGAAAGCTGCTTTGCAATGCACAACCCATAACCGGATCTCTACAGCACCAAAACCCCAATATTGTTATTTTTGTGTGTGTGATTTTTTTTTAATTTTGATATGATTAATATACACTTAAATGAACAACATTGTGGTTACAGGATTCTCCCCATTATCAAGTCCCCACCACATACCCCATTACAGTCACTGTCCAACAGCATAGTAAGATGCTATAGAGTCACTATTTTTCTCTGTGCTATGCTGCCTTCCTGTGTCTGCCCCCTACATATGGGTGATAATCCTAATCCCCCTTTTCCCCTTCTCCCTCCCTTCCCAACCATCCTCCCAAGACCCTTTCCGTTTGTTAACCATTAGTCCATTCTTGGGTTCTGTGAGTCTGCTGCTGTTTTATTTCTTCAGTTTATTCTTTGTTCTTATACTCCACAGATGAGTGAAATCATTTGGTACTTGTCGTTCTCTGCCTGGCTTATTTCACTGAGTATAATACCCTCTACCTCCATCGATATTGTTGCAAATGGTAGTAGTTGTTTTCTTCTTATGGCTGAATAAATATTCCATTGTGTATATGTACCACACCTTCTTTATCCATTCATCTACTGATGGACACTTAGGTTGCTTCCATTTCTTGGCTATTGTAAATAGTGCTGCGATAAACATAGGGGCGCATACGTCTTTTTCAAACTGGGCTGCTGCATTCTTATGGTAAATTCCTAGGAGTGGAATTCCTGGGTTAAATGGTATTTCTATTATGAGTTTTTTGAGGAACCTCCATACTGCTTTCCATAATGGTTGAACTAGTTTACATTCCCACCAGCAGTGTAGGAGGGTTCCCTTTCTCATCATCCTTGCCAACACTTGTTATTTGTCTTTTGGATGTTGGCCATCCTAACTGGTGTGAGGTGATATCTTATTGTGGTTTTTATTTTCATTTTCATTACATTTCCCCCCACCTGCCCTTCAACACCCCTCCTCTTTGGTAACCACTAGTTCCTTCTTCGAGTCTCTGAGTCTGCTGGTATTTTGTTCCTTCAGTTTTGCTTCATTGTTATACTCCACAAATGAGGGAAATCATTTGCCACTTGTCTTTCTCTGCCTGGCTTATTTCACTGAACATAATGTCCTCCAGCTCCATCCATGTTGTTGCAAATGGTAGGATTTGTTTCTTTCTTAAGGTGAATAGTATTCCATCGTCTATATGCACCACTACTTCTTTATCCATTCATATACGGATGGACACTTAGATTGCTTCCATATCTTGGCTATTGTAAAAAGTGCTGCGATAAACATAGGGGTGCATATGTCTCTTTGAATCTGAGAAGTTGTCTTCTTTGGGTAAATTCCAAGGAGTGTGATTCCCAGGTGAAATGGTATTTCTAGTATGAGTTTTTTTGAGGAACCTCCATATTGCTTTCCACAATGGTTGAACTAGCTTACATTCCCACCAGCAGTGTAGGAGGGCTCCCCTTTCTCCACATCCTTGCCAGCATTTGTTGTTCTTAGTCTTTTGGGTGGTGGCCATCCTTACTGGTGTGAGGTCATATCTCATTGTGGTTTAAATTTGAATATCCCTGATGATTAGTGATGTGGAGCATCTTTTCATGTGTCTGTTGGCCATCTGAATTTCTTTGGAGAACTGTCTCTTCATATCCTCTACCCATTTTTTAATCGGGTTATTTCCTTTTTTGTGTTGAGGCATGTAAGTGCTTTATATATTTTGGATGTTAACCCCTTGTTGGATATGTCATTTACAAATATATTCTCCCATACTGTAGGATGCTTTTTGTTCTGTTCATGGTGTCCTTTGCTGTACAGAAACTCCAGCTACCCGGTGTCCATGAAATGGCAGAGCAGGGCTTTCTCCTCCCCATATTTATACTCCGTGCTAGGGTCACCTGATTCGACAGGCTCGCCCAGTGAGAGGCGGAGGAGGTCGTGACGTAGGGGCTACAAACGCTGCCAGAACAGCGGTTGCTGGGAGCACGATTTGGCGGTGCTACCTTGCTCTGTGGCTGTGTCCGTTGCTGCGCCCTTGCCGCCTCAGGCATGGAGCTCCCTCGGGTTCTGTTCCCCCGTTGCGGAACTCCATGTTACCCTGAGTTCCTTCTCCCTCATCTTCGGATAAATTGCAGTTTAATACCACCACAGCTATCACTCCCAAGCACTGGGTCTCTAGCCATCTGCTCCTAAAAAGATTCAGGTATTGGATGGACTCCTTAAACCTCGTAAGCGATTAGGCTGGAACTGAGATCACTGTGTTTAAAACACGCTTCACAAAACTGAAGGAACAAAGCAGCATCAGACTCACGGACTCCAAGAAGGGACTGGCAGCGACCAAAGGGAGGGGTGGGGGAGGCGGGAGAAGGGGATGGAGAGGTATGATTGGCACAGGGTGTGAGGGGATCACGGGGAAGACAGTGAAGCACACTGAAGGCAAATAGGGACCCTGGGGCATCTTGCTACGCTGATGGGCAGTGACTGCCATGGGGTATGGGGCGGACTCGATAATGTGGGTGAATGTAGCAAGCACATTGTTTTTTCATGTGAGGTCATAAGACTGTGTGTCAGTAATACCTTAATAAAAATAAATAAATAAAAACACGCTTCAGAGTTACTCCCAAGGTCACTCTGCTGTTTGTGACTGAGCCACCTCCAGGTTGTACCCGTCCAGGTCCCACGCACGCAAAAGCCAGATCACGGAAAGTCTGCCCGACTCCAGCTGGTTTCCTGCCTCTCACCCCAACTGCAGGATTTGGCAGAGACGGTAGCGTCATTATCCCGGCCTCTTAAAATGTGTAATAGAAACTCAAAGGCAAATGAGACAGGTCAGGCCATCCGGAAACGCACCTTTAGCATGTAACAGTAAAAGGAGGTTCCTGAAGAAGAATGAATTTGAGTTCTGGGCCTCAAACAAATGCCTGCAAGGGTGCCTGTGGCCTTTCTCCTCAGAAAGTGCTGTACTGACCTGCGGGTGGGGTGCGTCCCTAGGCCACTCAACAACCTTCCAGTTTTTCACTTTCGCTCCGCTCGGAAGACAGAGCCACAAGAATAATTAACGATTGGGAGAGAAATCCCGCGAGTGTGTTAGAGAAATCACCAAGATCTCCCTCTCCCGAACCCTGAGTTCAAGTAGGAAGCTTATCCGGTGTCTTCAAGCTTACTCTCCTACCCCCTTTCACTATGATTTGACAGTGCTAAAATTTATCTAAATCTGCTTGGAAGGGGAAAAAAAAAAAAAGGAAACCCTGTATTTTCAGTGGTTAGCTGAAAGACAGAACAAATTGTTTACTTAGGTTTGATCTCTCCGAGATATTTTCTTTTGAAGCTTCTCCTATGTAGCTCTAAAAGGTTTATCCACAGTGGAAAACAGCAACAACAAAGATGTAATCGCTCTGAACCTTAGTTTTCTCACTTATAAAAGGAGAACTTCATGCTGTAGGGGAACTGGGGAATGGAAATTACAGTTGTTGAGCCAGGCCTTGTGCTGGCTGTACCTGGGGTGTTTCCCACATGAGGGGGAATGTAGCAAACTCTGTCTTTTTCTTCCTTTTCTTTCCTTCTTTAAATGATTTTCTCTTGTGGCTCACTTATATTTGCCTTGATTTGCTCTTCTGCTCTTTGAAAGCTTTTCTCCTCTTTTAATTTTATTTTCTTCTGTCAAAGCAAAGACTGAGGTCACATAGTTCCAGATTAGGACCAAAGTCCCAGGGCTGCTTCCTGCCAAAGTGTCTTGAGAAGAATCCCTTAGCCTGTCTCTGTAAGTTTTGTCTCTGTAAAAGGGGTTAATAATACCAGCCTTACAGGGTTGTTATGTGCTGTCTCCTCCCACAGGAGCTTCAGCTTTTGTGTTTTGTGGTCACTCCTGCATACCCAGGACCTAGAAATGAGTCTTGCACACAGCAGGCAATCAATTCATATTTGTTTGATTATTTAATTACTTAAAAGAAAATGTATATTTAAATCACTTGGCACAATCTCTGCTGAAAGGTACTGACTCTTAAAAAAATTTTTTTTTTCACATCTCAGTATCCCATTCTTTGCCATCATATTTCCAGGGTTTTTGTTTGTGTGTTTAATGCTAGTGTAGTATGCATCTTTCAGTGGAACCCTCCTAGTCACCCCAAATGTATTCCTGAATACATTTTGAATTCTCCTCTGACCATCCACAAACACTTTCCATTTTCTCGTAACTGCAGCTAACTAAATTATCCATTTAAAACATTCCATGTTTTAATGTTCCTTTAAATGTATTCAGCCACCAACCACTCTTGTCTAGACCCTAAAACCACACGAACCTTCAAGGGGACAGATGAGAATTTCTTGGTGGGACTGGGAATGGGATCAGATGTTGTAGTGAACATCTCACCACTTTCTTGGGTGAACTACCTTTCTCATAGTAAACCACGTTATTGATTTATGGGTGGTTTGGCCCTACACGCATAAATCCTAGGTAGTATCCTAGTACTCAGCCAACCCTCACCGCCACCCCAGTTAATTCAGGAATGGGTGAGTAATCCAACCAATCCAATCAGTTGCTAATTGCAGCACTGTTGCTAGGTCAACCAGGGAGAGGTGTGCTCATTTCCTCTGACTAGATGGGTCCTGAGCCAGGGCAGCCATCCTGTTTCCAGGAAGGAAGAAGCAGCCTATGGATCCAATCTAAAGGAAGGGAGAGCTGAGAGGTGGGGACTAAGCAGCCCTGGAACTCTAAGGAGCCCTGACCTTGTTTCCATTTTTGAAATTCCCGGTTATTTGAACATACAAGCTCCCCTGTTTCTTCCCCGGATTTACCTAAACTACTTCGATTGATCTTTTTCCTGTCACGTACAAACAGAAAGATTCTAAATGCAGGAATTACTCTGACACAAACTTTTCTCTACCTCAAGTCAAGAACTACAGCACTAAGTTATCTTCGGACTCTAAAATTCACCCATTACCAATTCACTAAGTACTTGTTTTCCTAATTTAGGGAAAAAAGTTACTGATGGTCAGGCATTAATATCTATGTATAAGAATTAATACTTTAAATATTGTAATTTACTTCAAGTTTCCATGAAGGAAAATCTACTAAAAGATTTATTACGTAACATAACAATAGTTAAGGACTATAATCGTATAGTTCATTAACTACTTAGTTCAGTGGCCTGGCAGGAAGCAGATTGGCACACTCAACAAAAGGTTAACTGAAAAGGTAATTATTTACAGAGGTATGGACAGGGTTAAGGAAACCCACAGAGGAGGGAGTCCTCCCAGAGGCAGCTCTTAGGCCCAGTGGGGCATAAAAAGGGAGCAGGGCTACCAGAACCAGCCAAGCACTGTAGCTATGAAGGGAGGCCACTGTGACCATAGGTACAGGAACTGGGGCAGCCCAGTTTGGAGGTGGGAGAGGGGAAGTCAGAGGTGGAACAACTGAGTTACTCTCTCTTCCTATAGTCCCATTTCTTAGTGGTGCCTTCTATTGCCCAAAAGCATCTGGAAACCTGCAGGCAAGAAAACGGGGTCATGTGAGCCTGAAGGTCAGCCTCCCAAGGCCCAGAGCAGGGCAGAGAAGACTAGGATGCTACCTAAGGCTGTGCTGTCCAGTAGGGCAGCCACTAGGTATAGGTGGCTATTTACATCTGAATTGAGATGTGCTATAAATGTAAAATCATGCTGGGTTAAAAATACTTAGTGTAAAAAGAAAAACAGTGAAATATCTCATTATTAATTTTTTTCCTTTTCTTTTTTCTCCCAGAACTGAGGAAGTTTTATTTTATGTACAAAGAGCTAACATTGTTTCTGTAGTAACTAAATATATCCTCGATGAGACATTTGAGGACATTCCCTTAGTCCAACTTAATAAAGGCTATATCCGTCACTTACTGACGGGGAGCACTGGCATCACATATTGAAGCCATATTTTCGGTTCAGACTGTAGTGGTTTGATCATAGGGGACAAGAACGAGAACCCTGGCGAAATTTTCTCAGATGGCTCCAGGAGAACTGCTGGTGACCCAAGTTGCTTTCACAGGCCTAGTGAGGAAAAAGGCCTCATTATTGATTTTTATGTTGGTTACATGTTGAAATACTTTTTGTTGTATTGAGTTAAATATATTATTAAATTAATTTCATCTGTTTCTTTATACTTTTTAAGTATGGCTACTAAAACACTTAAAATTACATACTTGACTCACACTGAATACATTAAACATACAGTGTTGCTTGTAATATTAAAAAAAATTAAATCAGTAAAGGGTGTAAATAAGGTTAATTATTTATGGAAATTCTGCTTAACTTCTGATTCAGTTAAAGATTTGTCTAAGGCCTGTGGGAATTATTGATCTTATTAAAGAAATTAGATTTTTAGAAAGCAAAATAACAATGACTGGAAGTTTAGCTTAACTGTACAAATAGAACTGAATTTAAGAATTCGAAACTTCGGTAAATTTAATATTAATCAAAACACCAGAATTGATCATTATTCCTTTCCAGACACAAGAACCCCCCAACCCCTGAAAAATAAGTTGTCACCTGGAACCTTCTATGTGGAGGAGGGGGGATGTTTTCCAGAGAAAAACACAGTAAGGACATATAATGTGGGACTTTGAACCAGCCCTACCTCTGGGGAGAGGAAGGAGGACTGGGGATTGAATTCAGTCTAGTAGCCAGTGATTTAATCAGTCAAGTGTAGGTAATGAAACTCCCATCAAATCTCTGGTCCGAAGCTCAGTGGAGCTTGCTGGTTGATGAGCACGTTGATTTGCTGGAAGGGTGATGCATCCTGAGGCGAGGACACAGAAGTGACCCTCCCAGACTTGCCCTATGCATTTCTGTATTTGGCTGCTCCTAATCTGTATCCTTCAGAATTAAAATGGAACAGCAAGTATAGTGGTTTCTTTGTTCTGTGAGTCATCTTCATGAATTATTGAACCTTGGGCCTGTGAGAACCCTGAGATTTGTAGCCATGTATTCAGAAATGCATGTGGCCTTGGATAGCCCCAGAAATGGAGGCTGGTGTCTGAAATGGGGACAGTCTTCTTGGGAACCATGCCCTTAAACCTATGTGTCTGATGTTGTTAACTTTGGGTGTCTTAATAACAAACTGAATTGCAGTATACCAGTTGGTGTTGGAAAGTTGGGGTTGAAATGGAATAATAACCTACATAATGGGAGAAAAATGTTTGCAAACCATATATCTGAGAAGAGTCTAGTACTCAGGACTCATATACAGCCCCCTTACAACCCAACAACAAGAAGACAAATGACCCATGTCCAAACTACTTGAATAGACACTTCTCCAAAGAAGGTATACAGATACATGAAAAGATACTCAACATCATTAGTCATTAGGAAAATGCAAATCAAAATCAAAATGAGGTATAACATCACACCATTAAGATGGCTATAACAAATTTTTTTAAAAGGAAAATATCAAATGTTGGTGAGGAAGTGGATAAATTAGAACCCTCATAGGTAGCTGCTAGGAGTGTAAAATAGTGCAGCTGCTATGGAGAAGTTTTGTAGTTCTTCACAAAGTTAAACATAGGGTTACCTTATGACCTAGTCATTGCACTTCCACGTATATACCCTAAAGAATTGAAAACTGGCACTCAACACGTGAATGCTCATAGCAGCACTTTTCACAGGCGCCAAAATGTCCATCAGTGGATAAACAAATTGTAGTATATACAGACAATGGAATATGATTCAGTTAAAGAAAGGAATGAAGTACTGACACATGCTGCCATGATAAACCTTGAAAACATTATGCTAAGTGAAAGAAGCCAGGCACATATTAGTGCATGCCCCTTTAAAAGAGGACAGAGAGCTCTCTAGCGCTCTTTCAGCCATGTGAAGATACACAGAGAAGCCAGCAGGCTGCCACCCAGAAGAGGGCTCTTACCAGAACCTGACCGTGCTGGCACCCTGATCTTGGGCTTCAGCCTTTAGCACTGTGAAAAATAAATTTATGCTGTTTATAAGCCAGTCTACAGGACTTTGGTATAGCAGCCCAAACTAAGACATCTAATAAGTCACATCTATAGATACATCAGAGTTTCAACCCTGGACCAGGATATGGGATATGAGCCGTGACTATGTATTTGGTGATATTAAGGAATCACGATTAATTTTTAAAGAATTATAATACTGTGATTATGACTTTTTAAGTCCCTATCTTTTTGAGAGAAATGCTGAAATACGTATGAAATAATATTATTTGCTTTAACATAATATGGGGCTGGGGAAGTGAATTGGGGTTACAGATAAAACAGTCTTGACAGTGAGCTGAGAATTGTTGAGCTGGGTGTAGTGGGTACACGGGCACATTACAATCTCTTGTCTGCTTGTTATATGTTTGAAATTTGCCATAAGTAAAAAGTCGAAGATCACAAGATCCCTGTCTCCTCGAGACAGAGGCCAGCCTGCCACACAGAAGACAATACATGTTCATCAGAAATGGATGTGAAAGCTCTTGTCCCCTGCCCTCCCCACACTTGCCCAGAGGCTCTGCAGCAATCCTCGGGCTTTGATCCAGGAGCAAAGAGAGGCTGTGAGGAAGAGACCCCTAGCAATCTCACCCGTTGTTCCTGGTCTCCTTCCTGAGCAGGTCTTAATTGCTTTGAACTGTTTGCCACATATTTTTATTTTAGAATTTAAATGACTAACATATTCAGATAAAGCTATATCTTCCAGACAAAAACCTATAACTTCTTTCATGAGTTTTTCTTGTTTTTGTGTTTTGTTTTGTTTTTTACAGTTTAAGGGGCAGGGCCAGCAAATGAGGGCTGTTCATTTCAGGTTATAGTTTATGGTTCTATTCAAGTTATGCATCTCATTCACCGCATTGTGTCCTGAGAAAGATTAGGACTCTCAAAGTGTGTCACACAATCAAAAAGATTGGGAAACACTGAATCGAAACATAGGAATCATGTATGTAAGGAAACAGGCAAGACTGGTGGTCCTTTAATGGGTTTTAAGAAGATTCATAACTATTCTTAACCCTTCCTCCAATAGCCCCCCCAGCAAAAACCCACACAGGTGATGGAACAATGTAGGCATGATCTATTTTTCAAATATATAAGGGTTATATGTGTGTGGGTATGTGCATATATATGTACACATATACATGTGTATACACATGTATATATATATATATAGACACAAAAAAGTAGGAAAGGTTATATATCAGAATGACAGCATTTACCTCTAAATGGTGAGATGGTTGAGGATTTTCTTTTAGCTTTTTGTTTCTGTGGGTGGTCTTGTTTTCTATAACTGTATTTTAATGAAAACTAATAAAAGTTCTTTTCACTGAAGTAAAGAGCCAAAATACTTAAAATATCATCTGGCTTTAAAAATTTCGTTTTAAATTGGTCCATAGTTTCCAATAGTCATCAGTTATCTGATTTCTCCTAGGCTGGCCGTGTCACGTGCCCACTAATGCTTGTGAGTTAGCTAAGAGCATTTGAGTAAGTCTATTACCCTCCGTCTCCACCTCCAAATACCTGTCTCTACACGCAGCAGCTTCCCCCCTCCACACACAACACACACAATAATTTTTACCCTATGGCTTTTTCTGGAATTTACCTGATTTATAAAATGTAATGTGGCCCTTGAAATAAGTGGAAACTGGATACAGAGAGGTTAAGTAAACCTGCCCAAGGTCAACAGCTTGTGAAGGAGGAAAATGGGATTCCAAACCCCAGGTCTAGCTCTGGAGCCTGGTGATAACTAGAAGAATGGAAAGCAACAATGCTCAGAAATTGTGGCCATTTAGAAAGGCTTCCTTTGGTGTCTCTGGGTGTGTGTGTTTGTTTTTTTAGCTCCCTATGTTCCTCTAGGAACCCCGAGGAACAACCTCTCACAAGAACACATGTCCTTCAGCACTGTGCTGGCCCCGTGTTCCTGAGACTTCTTTTCTGATTTCAGTTCCACCCTCTTTCCCCGCAGCGCCGGAACTTCAATGCCTGCCTCAGGGTATTACCTTATTTGGTTCTCAGACCCACAGAAAGGTCTGGGGAGGGACCCAGGCCAGAGTATAAGGATTGCTTGTGCAGCGAGGGGGACGAGAAATCTTTCTTTTACTGATCCTGGCTTGTGCTCTGGAAATCACAAATACAGGGAAACAAGTTTGGCCTCAAAAGCCACTACAAAAAGCAACTGAGGAGGGCAGAATGGAGGTGTCCAAATGTCAATTTTTAGTGTGTGTTTGATTCTGTGTTTTGAAAGAGATTTGTCTTCACTTTCTTTCTTTCCTTCTTTCCTGAGTTTCTAGAGTTTACCCACTAATCTCTAGTTTATGGCCAAGGAACTCAGTCCCAGAAAGTATAAAACATTTTAAGGCAGGTGTAGCTGGTGACAGAGTGGTCATAATTTAGCATATGCTTAACAACCTTTTAAACCGGGTTTAGAGAGTCTCTCTTCTCTCTTTCCTTCTCTTATTTAATCCTTGAAACTCTGAGGTAGATGCTTTTATTATCTTCATTTTATGGATGAAAAATTGAGGCACAAGAGGTTAAGTCACTTGCCCAAGGTCCCAGGGCTCAGAACTAACAGAGACAGGTTTGACCCCGGCAGTCACCGTACTAATCATACCTCCATCCACCTTCTGAGACCCCAGGTGTCTGGAGTCCTTAGCCTACCCGACCTATTGCATTTGAGCCTGTTGATATCCTTCCTCTCGCATTTCTGTCCTTTCCCTCCCAGTTTTGCAAGTTCCCAACTCTCTGGGTCCTGGCTCTCAGTGCCCTTCAGGCTGTGCCTTTCTCTACCGCCCGCTAGTGCAGGGAGCCCTTGGGTTCCCTCCTGGACTCTTCCTGGCTTCCTTTGTGTCTCTCTCATGAGCGACTTCGTCCACTCTTGGGACCTAGGCTCTTTGCTTTATCTTTGGCTGGGTGCTTATACCATCATGCTTGAACCATGCCTCCAAATACAGGCATACCTTGTTTCATTGCACTTGGCAGATAACATGTTTTTTACAAGTTGAAGGTTTGTCGCAACCCTGTGTCAGACAAGTCTATTGGTGTCATTTTTTTCCAATAGCATTTGCTTGCTTTGTGTCTCTGGGTCACATTTTGGTAATTCTCACAATATCTCACATGTTTTCATTATTATTATAATTGTTATTGTGATCTATGATCAGTGATGATGACTCCCTGAAAGCTCAGCTGATGGTTAGTTAACATTTTTTAGCAATAAAGTATTTTTTACTTAAGGTTTGTACATTGTTTTTTTAGACATAATGTTACTGCATTTTTGCTGAAAGCTCAGAGGATGGCTAGCATTTTTTAGCAACAAAGTATTTTTAAATTAAGGCATATACACTGTTATTTTAGACGTAATGCTATTGCACCCTTAGTAGACCACAGTGTAGTATAAACATAACTTTTGCATGCACTGGGAAACCCAAAAGTTCATCTGACTTGCTTTATTGCGATATTTGCTTTATTGAGTTGGTCTGGCCCTGAACCTGCAATTATCACCAAGGCATGCCTGAACACATGCTTCTTTCTTATGTCCCCAACATACTTCAGTCAATTTACTATCTTTCCATCCTGTGCCCCACATCTGAGTCTCACCGCTTCCAGACCACTCTTGACTGACCGACCTTGAGCCTCATGGCCTTCATACCTGCTCCTGCCTACCACCTAGTCACCTTGTCTTTCTTTTACAGAAACTAGCCTTGTACCTGCATTCAGTCTCCTTCTCCTGGAATGCCCTAGCCTGCATTTTTCAAACTTTTGATCCTACTAGTAAGAAGTACATGTGGCACCAGAACCCAGGACCCACAAGCACATGACCCAAAGGTAGGCAGCATCTAGGCTGTCTCAACAATTGTTGAAACCACTGAAATCACCATGTTCATGTTCAAGTTAGAATATAGATGCCAGAGCATAGCAGTTAGAATTCCAATCCAGTTTGTGACCACACCCAGGGGAGTTATTCAAAATATTTAACCATAGTTCAGCCTGGCCCCTTGCTAATCAAAAGAGCCATGCATGGGAAGGTGGCCAGAGAAGAGACTGGGTCTCAGAATAGGTATAGAAGATAGGCACTGGGGTGGGGGCATGAGTTCTCAGAGCAGGAGCTATTTACCAACATAGAAGTAACAGAGTATTTTAACAAACTGCTACCTCTGTTCCAGAGCCTTCCAGCTGAACATTAGCCCTGTCTACCACTTAGCTTCTGTGTGTCTTACTGATTCCACCTCTAAATTCACTTTCAGATTCCTGGCTTTTCTGCCACTAGCTGCCTTCTGCCCCATCCTTGTTTGGAAAAGAACTGAGGATGTCACCTCCAATTAATTCTAATTTCTGAAAGAAAACAATCTGCTCAGAAGTCAATGAAGTGGGCTTTCATAGCAAAAGAATGTATTTCAGGGCTGTTGGGCCACACTGTTCAGCTTCTGCCTCACACCAGACCTGGGGAGGGCAGCCCTACAGCCCGTGAGACACTTGGTAATGACCTTGCTGCAAGTCAGGGAGTTAATGACAGGGAGAGGAGGTGTTTCTCAATAGGCTCAGACCATGTTACTAGGAAGCAGGCGCCCAGTACAGGCACACTGTCTTCGAAGTACCTTGGCAACTGAGGCCTGTGATTTTAGAAGCAAATTCTTGTCAGGATTCTTGATTGTTGGCTAAGATTTAGACCTTGAGCTACTTCTTCAAGCTCTTTTGAATCTCACTGTCATACTGTTTATATTGCAAAATGGGAAAACAAGAATGACCTACCTGAATCAAAAACGTGTGAGGATTAAAACAACCCTTTGTTGGCAATTAAAGGGAAAAATGTAAACATTTCTATATTTGGGGCTAACTACATAATCTTAGTTGATAAGAGAAAGCTCCATTTTACTGAAGAATGCCAGCTAATCAATGTAAAAATTATGTTAGAATATAAAATCAGCATTTTGTAAGCTCTAATGAAATTGATTCAAGCAATCACTGGTATTAAAACCATTAGGTGACCTGCTTATCTAGAATGGCTAAAATTAAACAGTCTGACCATACTAAATATTGGTAAGGATATGGCAGAATTGAACTCTCATACAATGTTGGTGGGAATGTAAAATGTACAGCTGCTTTGGAAAATGACTTGGCAACTTCTTAAAAATGTACCCACCGTGTGATTCAGCCATTCCTCTACTAGATATTTACCTAAAATAAATGAAAACATATGTCCATACAAAGTCATATACCTGTCCATAGCAGCTTTCTTTGTAATAGCCCGAAAAGGCTCTTTGAAGAGATTAAGAGCGCAACTCAGTAGATCTCCTCAGCCATCTCAACAAAAGAAAAAGGTAAAGACAGGTTTATCTAGGAAAGAGAAGTAGAGGAGCCTCTTGCCTATTGGAGTGGATCCCTGTCACACGCACAGGGGACACCCAGGGCTCTTGAGAATTTTGTACTCCAAGAAACATTGACAGCTTGGACTGAAAGGAACAGAAAAGATTAAATGAAGGAAGTCTGTTGGACCTCCAAAATTCTACAGACAGGAAGCAGGCTGATAAAACTCCTCAGCTGTAAACATGGGTATCTTTCATGAAATAGGAAGGATGATTCAGAGGACAGAGCCTAAAACCCAGAGGACAGAGCTGAGAGCCATAGAGGACTATTCCCAGGCCTTAAAACCTAATGGAGTTTACCTAGCTGGATTTTGAAATTTCTTGGGACCAGTGATTCCTTTTTTGCTTTTTGAATAGGAATATGTATAACTGTTATGCTATGCCAGTCCCACCATGTGTTTTTGGAGAAGAAAGCTTTTTTTCCAGTTTCATAGGTCCACAAATAGAGAGGGATTTTTCCCCAAGATGGATTATATCCAGAACCTTACCCATCTCTGAGATGATTTCAATGAGATTTAGATAAAGTTTTAGACTTGATGCTCTTAATAGGTTGTGATTTTGGGGGACCTTGGAATGGAGTGAATGTATTTGGCATATGAAATGGTCATAAATCTTTGAGGATCACATTGCAATTGTGAGAGGCAGAATATGGTCCCCCAAATATGTCCACATCCTAATTCCTGGAGCCTATAAACATGTATGTTACTGGCAAAATGGGATTAAGGTAACAGATGGAAATAGGCTTCAAATTAGATGACCTTAAAATGGGGAGGTTGTCCTGGATTACCTAGGTGGGCCCTATATAATCACAAGGGTCCTTAAAAGTGAGAGAGAGAGTCAGAAAGAAAGATTACGAGGAAGAATAGTCAGAGAAATGCAATGATGCTGGCTTTAAGACAGGCAAAGGGGGACCATGAGGCAAAGAATGTGGGCAGCCCCAGGAGCTGGAAAAAACAAAGAAATGGATTCTCCCCTAGAGCTTCCACATAGAAATGCAGACCTGCTAATGCCTTGATTTAATCCCAGTGAGTCCACGTTGAACTTCTAACCTATAAAACTGTAAGATAATACATTTTGTGTGGTTTTAAGCCCCTAAATTTATCATAATTTGTTACAGTAGCAATAGAAAATCGACACAGTAACCTTTAAAAATGTGCCATTTATTATTGTATGTCAATTATACTTAAATAAAGCTGTTAAAAATAGCAAACTGGACACACAAATAGTGCCAACCACGTTGGTTCACTTTTAGTCTCAAATTGGGAGTGGGGTGGATGTAACTATATATCGCAAAAATCAGACTGTCTTTTCCCTAAGACTAGTTGAAACTTAGCATCAGTAATGGGTCTACACATTGTCTTCTGATGATGTAATATGAACACATAACACTCCTTAAACTGTAGTCTAGCCAAATGTTTAAATTGAGTCTCTCACACACTTAGATGTAACTTAATTTACAGTAAATGCAGGGTGCAGGATAACCACTAGCACAAGGAAGTAGACAGACAAATCAGAAACTGGAACATTCTGCAGGACAGTTGGCCTAGTTTCTCTGAAAGTCAGTGTCATGGCAAAGTATTAGAAGACACTAAGGGCCATAACCACCAGATCAGTGAACAGTCCTGAACCAATACTGGTTTCGAGAAATTTGCTAAGAAGGATATTTTGGAGGAAATTTGAATATGATCTGGATATAGATAAAGTCAAAGTTCACAGGTGTGAAAAAGAAGAGATTGTTGGTTGAAAAAAAGTTTATAAAATAATGTGAAGGATATGATTTTGTCTGAGTTTAAAAGTATGAGTATAGAGAAAGATCCAGATTGATATTCACTAAGATGTTAACAAGTAATCTCTGGTAATGGGATGATAATATTTTCTTATTTTTGCATACTGGGATTTTCTAACTTTCTACCCTGCACATGCATGATTTTTTAATAATAAAACATTTAAAAAAGAATAGTAGGATTACATGTGATGACAAATAATACAAATAAGGCATTTGGACTACATTAAGCACACCTATGGCTACTCCACAGGGTCCAACACTGTGGTAATGAACAATTCTGAGTCATCAGCAAGGTGCCCCACATACTTCTGATTACTTTGTATTCATTCAGAGGTTTTTAAACCTTTTGGACAGTGACTCACAGTAAGAAATTTTACAGAGCAATGCAGCACACTCATATATACATACTTTCATATTATATACAATGGAAACAGAAGCTTTCAGAAAACAATTACCTACCCTGACTGTGTGCAATGCATTCTGTTATCTTCTGCTGGATTTTATTCCAAATCTATTTTTTTTAATGCTAGTTAACCCATTAAATTGATCTTGTGACCCACTAATGGGTCTTGAACTGCAGTTTGAAAACCCTTTTAACTCACTTAATACACACAGACATGCACAAACTCCTAAGAAGTAGGAAATGTTACTGTATCCATCTTTCAGAAGAGGAAATTTCAGCACAGAGAGGTGAAATAACTTGCCTGAACACACAGAGCTAAGGATGAAGTGGGAGAACCAGGATTCTAACCTGGGAGCCAGCTCCAAAGCGTGGCTTCAAACCATTCCCTCACAGGACCTCTCTCATCCCACCAGCCACGTGGTGATACATGAGTATCTGCTGATACATGTTTCTGCTTCTCAAAGGAGTGATCTAAGTAGGATTTGGACAGAGTGCTCTGTTAAGGTTACTGGAGTGTTCAAGGTTATGCATTTTCTAACTCTTGTATTTCGTGAAGGACATAGTTCTGTGTGAAGAGGATAAACTTCAAAGTCAAACAATCCTGGGTTCAAATACTGGCTCCCCACCAGGGACAGATCCAGATTTTGTGGGAACTGAAGGTTCTGTAAGTTTGAAAGCTCCCCCTGAGGAGAAGAATAAAAGCTTATGGATACAGAGTTAGGTGCAGGGCCTTGAAAGGGGCCCTTGTAGGAGAGGGCCCTGTGGCTTCAGCTTCCTTGGCTTCATTAGCTTCCTGTTCAATCTACCTGTCTGCCTTTCATTAACCCTTTATTTCTGACTCTCAGTTTTCTCATCTCTGGAATAGGGATAACAATGCCTGTTTCTCATGGATGCCAGAAGATCAAATTCAAAGAACCTAGGTGAAGGGCCAAAGTACCTAGTACATTTGCTGAGTAGATATCCAACAGGTGATTGTAAGTAATAATAATGATGATGATGATAAAAAAACAAAAACAATAAGACAACAAAAAACAATGCTTCCGTTTTAAGTCAGCTTTTTAATAAAAACATGATGTGGCAAAAAATTATTCTTTCAGTTCATGTAAGCCCCAGCTCTACAAACTCAGTTCTCCCTGGAGTCCAATTATTTTGGTTTCTCCAAAGCTGTCTCTCGAGACAAAGAGAAGTGTAAGTGAGAAAAAGAAAACAGAGCATCCAACAACAAAAGCACATAGAGAGGGCATCACGGGAAAAAGTCATCTGCAGGGCTCCCCAAAGGCCAAATTTCCACCCTGCTAATGTCAAGAAGAAAAACCATTTAACCATTTTAAGTCTTTTCTCAGTCAGCTAAAGGTGGGCAGATTTCAAAGTGCATTTTGGTGTTGAGAGAGAAGGCAGCTGGACAGACTCCATCCTGTCAGTGTCAAGCTTCGGTCACCTGCAGGCAGATACTTTGTGCTTGTTGTCTGCTGTGTCCTGGGTGACTGTCAGAAAGCAAGAGGCCTCTGGAGTCAGCCTCCTGCCCCCTGGAGAACCAGTATTTGCAGAAAAGGTCACTTTGCCCTCCACTTTCTCTACTATTCTCCTCCCAGGGTTTGAGATTCTAAAAAAAAAAAGTATGTTAACACAGAATTACATGAAAATACAAGGGGAGTCTCTTTCAAATGGGTGGCTTCTATTGGTTGTCTTTGGGTTTTCTTTTTGGGGTGACTGTTGTTTCATTTAGGTAATCAACAATAAATGGGGCTGTATGGGAAGAGAAAGGCCAAAAGATGCTATGAGGTAATTAGATTAACTGGGTAATTAAGGGGAGCTACGTGGGTGATTGTTTCTTACTAGCTATATTTAGGCAGAAGTACATGTTTTATTTTTCTTAATATTTACAAATGACTCATACCTTCTGCAATTCAACACTCACAAGATATTCACATTTCCCCCCCGAAATTCCTCTGTGTAATGCTGAAGATGAAACAGCCCTTTTTTTCTCCTCTCTGGTAAAATGATTTTTTTCCTTCTGCCGTTCCTCTTTCTCTGCTGAGGACACCAGCAGTTCTGGAGTAATCTATTGTCTCCAAACACGCGTGTACTTGGATTCTCAATATCTACAGTACTCTGTCAGGAGGCTACTATGAATATTAACTGATGGCTTTTGTCCCCGGATTTTCTTTTCTCCATGGCCTTTTCCCTCATTGGGTGAACTAAATCTTCGTTGTCTCTGCTCAGGGAAGGGTAGACCCAGCTGAAAAAGGAAGGAGTCTTTTCCTGGCCTTGGAGCCCGGACACTGGGAAACAGAAAAGACTCATGTACAAAGAGAACGCTCACAGTTTGAATTTGAAAGAGTCTGCTTTGCCTCTAGGTGAGCTCAGGGTCCCCAGAGAGAAGTGAAGGTGGCTGGAAACCTCAGAAGTGTGTAATATACAGGCCCTGCGCTGTGCTGCCGTAAGTGAACCAGGCTTTCTGGGATGGAAGTTAGGAATGGGGACAAGAAGAATCCCTGATGCCTGTTCTGCTGTCTTCACTGATCATTAGGAGAAATTTTATACCAAGAGGCTGTGTGTGGTCACTATTAGGCCACCCCTCAGGACTGCTGCTCTAATAATTTCTAGTGATGACTTTGGATGATGTCTGGAAAAATGGGAAAACTTTAAATGTCTGAGGTGAATGAGGGGAGTGTTCAGATCCCTATAAAGTGGAATTCATGAGGCTTGTGAGCTCTTGGTACATTTCAGCTGGGCCAGTGTAACAGCTTATGTTCAGGGGCAGAAAGCCACCTTCCCCTGTATCTTGCTACCACAGAAGTCCCTGGAAATTAGATACAACTCCAGGGAAAAGCTGGGGGTGTAGAATGACTCTAACATACCTAATTGCAATCTGTGATAATTGCTATTCAGGCAAAGCACAGGAAGCCGTATGGACCAGTCTTGGGGGACAGGGAAGGGTGCCCTGGGCTGAGACCTGAAGGGTGAGTTAGAGATAATGAGGTGTTCGTGAAGGTAGAAAGAAAATACAGACCAGACCCTGTCAGCCATGCAGAACCACTTATGAAATACTGTCATGAGAAAAACAAGGAGACAAGGAGAAGGGACTGGCTGACAGCAGCAAATGCTGCAGAGAGGTCAAGCAACAGGAGGGCCATTGGAGGAAAGAATAGGGAAGACACTGGTGTTGATTTTGTCAAGAATAGTTTCAGCAGATCGTGGGAAGAAAGCAAAATTGCGGATATGTGGGAGGTGTAGAAGTAAACGTAAACAGAGACAGCTCTTTCATGGCATTTGGCTGTGAAGGGAATGGTAAAGGGCAGTAGTTAGAGCAGGACGGAGTCAAAGGAAGAGGCTTTTAAATTGGGGAGCCTTTGAATATGCATAAATGTTGCTCGGAAGTAGCAAGTAGAGAGAGCGGGGAAGAGAGAGAGAACGGAGAGGGTGGGTACTCACGAGCAAAGGACCCCTGAGGAACTGGGAAGTGTCACAAGCCAAAGCCCAGGCAGGAAACTGGCCTAGATAGGAGGAGAAAAGGCTGAGAGTGGACAAGTCTGTAGGTTGGGTGACGGAGCTGATGGCTTCTGTGATGTGGGAAGGGATAGGATCTGCTAATTGGGGTGAGTCAGTGGGTGGGAAGAGTTTATGGAATCAAAGAATTGAAGAAGGTAGAAAAGTTCTGAACTAGCTAGCAGAGTGGAAAAACCGTGTATTTCAGTACCTTTGTTTCTGTTTTGAGCTTTCATTCCTCTAGGTGGCAGATGCCTCATCTCAGTCAATTCAAGAGCGATGACAGGGAGGCAGTTGTGTGATTGGGCCTAGAGCTCAGAGAAAGGATATGGGCTGAAAACATCAATTTGGGGTTCAGCAGAACACAATTTGTCTCTGGAATCCCAAGAGTTCCAGACATGCCTTAGGGAGAGGGAAGAGGACAAAGAGCCAAACTTGGAAAAACTCCATTTAAAGGCCCGAGGAAGAATCAGCAAAGGAGACTCAGACAGTAGGAAGAAAACAAGAGAATGTCATGTCACAGAACTAAAGGAAGTGAATATTTTAACTAGGATTAGCATTAAGATTATAAAATACCTGTGGGTGTCATGTCTTTTTTTTTTTCGTGGTTGGGGCACAGAGAAAACAATGAGAAGATATGATGATGATCATCATAATACCTACTATTTATTGAGTACACAGGCCTGATTACACCATTCAACCAACCAATCAATCATATATTAACTGAGAACACACTAGGTGTGCCAAACTCTGTGCTAAGGACGATGTATCCTCTCATGGTGCTCAACAGGGCTTCTCAACCTTTCTCACTGTCACACATTAAAAAATGATAATATTTTTACATCTCCAGGGGTAAATGGATGGCAAGGCTGCCTGGGCCCTTTTGGCAACACGGAGGGCTGGGAGATCAATATCTCATCATCCCCTGCTTCTGGTCAAAGTTCTTCCTATTCCTACAGTAAGTATGACTACAGAGGAGTTTTATTGTTCTAAGGGCAGAGCTGGGGCCCACCCCAGGTAAGGACTGCTAGTAGTTATTAGGGGATTAGTCAGAGACCTGGGGAAGGAAGCACTTTCAAACATTGGTGTTTAAAAAAAATGGTGTGTTAGATTGTTCCAGTAATGAGAAGGGAGTGAGGGGGGAGAGAGAAAGGAGAAAAGGTTATTCTAAAAATTAGGAAGATTAAGCTTTGAGGATCTTCAAGCATCTGAGATTCAACCGTAAGCTTTAGGAGGTGAAAACACTGGTGAGTTTCTGTTTGGCACAAGTCCCTCTGTAGGTGCCGATGCCTGCCCTGATTGTGCGCTGTGCCCAAAAGGATAAAATCTTGTTTTCCACAACAGAGTGCAGCTGAAAACAGGACTCAGGGATTAAATTAGATTTTCAATGGAATAATGGAATTCAGTAGTAAGAAAGAACCCCTTCTTAGATTAATTCATTTTAGCATAGCCATCATTGGAAAATTACTTAACCCTTAAAAAAAAGAACGAGGTAGTTCTATTTGTCCTGACATGGAAGGATTTCCAATATATCTTTTTTCCAGTGAAAAGTATAAGGTGCAAAACAGTGCATTTGAAGTGCTGTTTTCAGAAAAGCATATACATGGATATGTTTGCATATGCAGAGAAAATGGAAGGATAAACAAGAACCTGATCACAAAGGCGGTCTGTAGGGAGGAGAGCTTGGTGACCAGGAATCAAGGTGGGACATTTTCATTGTATACTCTTTTGAATTTTGTACCAAATTTAAGTATTACTTATTTAATAAATAAATATATGTAAATACATAAAAGATGCCTTTGGTGAATCATTTTGCAAGGTTCATTTGTAATACAAACAGTCACTCCCTAATTTGCTTTGGAAATGTTGACATTCGTGTACTGGATTTTCTGAAAGCATGAAATACCAGAGTATGCAAACCACACCCTGAGTGTTCTAAATTTGAGGTCACTGACAAAACTAGCCATGCAAGTGTGACTTTCCAAAGGCCAAACATTGTCAAGAGAGGCAGAGTAAGTAGCAGGGGGCTTAATTCATTCCTAGCATCTGAGATGTCAGTAAGAGAGGATCTTGGAGTTGTTATAATCCCCTTTCTTTATAAATGAGGAAACTAAAGCCTAAAGGAGAAAAGACTTACCTAATAAAGAGGTCATGGCATTTTGTGTAAATAACAAGAAAAGTAATCATCTATATCCATGTCTGCATAAAAAACTCTGGAAGGATACATAAAACACTAATATCAATGGCTTACTGTACAGAGGGAAGGTGAGAAGTCAGAGGGTGGGAGACAGAGGTAGGAATGAGATTTTCACTTTGAACCTTTCATAAACCTGATCTATTTTTTGAACAATACAAACCTATTTAAAAACTTTATAAAGAGAGATGGACCATGACACATGACTAACAATTCAGTTTTCAAGGAAGACGCTACGAGGCTACAGACTCAGAGAGAAGTGGAGAATCTGGTGTTGAAACCACATGTCAACCCTGTTGCTTCAAATGTTGGTGACAACCTGAATTATTTTGTCATATTGAGATTTGTTTGAGATAACATGGGCCATCATCTGGGCTTAGGTCTCATTTTTGATTATAGGCAGATTTATCAAAATGGTGCAGTAACAGCTCATTGCTAGTCTATGGATTCAGTCATAAGGAGAGGTGCCACAGGGCAGGAGAAAGATTAGTGGACAGGAAAGATAAGTGATTCTAACCATGCTTTGCACTTTAATTCACCTGTGACTTTGGGCAACCCAATTCCTCTCCTTAGGGCAGTTTCACATCTGTAAATTGTAGGGATTAGAGGAAGTGATCTCTAGTTTCCTTTTAGCTCTGAGATTGGATTCCAAAGCAGTTGTCAACAATTTAGAAATAGAATAGAGGAATTTATAAGACCATTTTTCAAAGCCAGGAGATGGTAATGGGCTGTTGGGTCTCCTTTTGCTCACTGATTTGAAGCTACACAAGAGCTAGCAAGTCCCTCTTTCTGATGGTGACTATCTAAATCTGTGTTTCTCAGAGCACTAGTTTAGGGAAATGTTAATCAGCGCTCCATGAAACATCGTCATAAATTCGGGCAATCCTGTACAATAAATGTTCCTGATAGAGAGTTACAATGCTATTAAAGGTCTTGAAAAGTTCTGCAATAAAGAAACTCACATTATTTTACTTAACCCAAATATTTTCCAAACTTATGAACATGGAACACTGGCACATCCTATTATGTCTATTTGGAATAAATGGGATTCACATGCCTCCATTTTTAGGGAATTGATGAGATCAGCTACCAGTTTGCAGTTAGAAAAGTCCTAAACTCTGGAAACATGGGAAGACTTATCACATTCCTAAGGGAGCCTGGGAATCTTGTGATTCATGCAGCCCTCCACCCCACCAGTTGAATGAAAACTTTTCAAAAGTGTGAGCCTCAGCAACTCCCTTGTGTTACAGGAAGGTTCCTAAGCACAATGAGGTCAGTGGACATCATATCCCTTTCACTTCTGGCTTCCAGATTTATTTTTCCTTTGAGGAACTTGTTTTTGTCACTCTTTCTGTTCAGCATTATAGTCCTCTTTCTCTCCATATTCCATAAGCCTTTTATAATTTCCTCCCTGTTAATATTTCCCCAATAGGTAGGTGGGAAAAGTTTATGCATTATTTAGGTATGAACCTGCCACGCTTCACATCCTTCATTAGTTTTTGAGATTCACCCTCAGTTCTCAAAGAAACATTGACTCATCATGACACACACACACACAACACAGTCATTTGGAAAAAATTAATTTAAAATCTATATTTCTTAAGACTTCTCAATTTTTTGGCCCCATCATTAAGCATTCAGTTTAAAGAAAATAAAAATGTCTAAACAGGCAAAATTATATGATCAAAGCTATCATTGTACTGTGTGTTGACATATCTGAAACCAAAAACAATATAAAAAGTTACTTTTGTATTTAGTGCTTTCTTTACTTTGAGGTTTTCAGGTTTGTAGCCTAAGCATTGGGATAAAAATGACAGGACAGCTGTTGCAGGTCCAGTTAAATGATACTTATGCTTCGCTGAAGGACTGAAGCTGCAAATACATTTTCTTCTCCTGGGCAGGTGTGGCTATTGGCAGTTACCACACAATATATGCTGTCTGAGCTCAGCACTATCCCTCCTGCTTTCTCAGAACAGTGGGAAAGCAATGGAGATGAGAAGGCAGCCGGATGGGAGTGGAGGAGGTCCCCAGTGACATCTCCTTTGTCTCCCTAAGCACAATTCCATGATGAGTTTGTCTTAATTCACCTGGGAAATATTTACTGAACTCTCTAGTCGATACTTAAAGGGAAGGCCATGAAATTAAGTAGGAGAGGGGCACTGAAAACAAAACAAAACCACAGGAGGAGGAAGGTTACTAAGAGAATGGAAGGTGTTATTGTTAATTTTATGTGTCAACTTGGCTAGTCTATGGTGCCCAGTTTGGTTAAACACTAGTCTGGATGTTACCTGTGAAGGTATATTTTAGATATGATTAACATTTATACTCACTTGACTTTTAGTTAAGTAGATTACCCTCCATAATGTGGGTAGGTCTCATCTGATCAGGTAAAGACCTTACAAACAAAGGCTAAGGTGTCCCAAGGAAGAAGGTGTCATCCTCAAGATGACAACATAGGAATCCTGCCTGAGTTTCCGGCTTGCTTGCCTACCCTGTGGATTTCAGACTCCAGACTGCAGTATCAACTCTTTCCTGAGTTGCCAGCCTGTCAGCCTGCCCTACAGATTTAGAACTTGCCAGCCCCCACAATCATGTGAGTCAGTTCCTTAAAACTCTTTTTTCTCTATCCTATTGCTTCTGTTTCTCTGGAGAATCCTAATACAGAGGGCAGGAAGGAGGATCTTAGAGAAAAAAATGGAGATAGACTAAGTGTGAATTTGACCATAATCTGAGAAAAGTTTTCCAGTTTTGGCAGAGAGCTTGCAGATAAATCAGATGTTTTGAAGCAAAACTGCATAAGGGAAAAAAATGAGGCAATTGTTAACTCCAGGGAAAACAAAAAGTGGTATAAGAAAACAAGGTAATTATTCTGCCCTGCTTGGCTCAGTTGTAAATACCGAATATTGATTTAAAGAGAATGGGTGGTGGAAGAAGTTAGGTGGAAGTTGTGGCATAAGTGAGTTAAATCCTCGTCTTCATTGACAAAAATAAAAAATAATCTAAAACTGAAAATTTAAGAAATAGCAATGTTATGTAGAATAAATAACTGAAAGTGTTGAAAGCAGCTGCTTCTGTTGTGTGAATCCTGCGGGAGTAGGTGGGACAAGGAACTGTTTATCACTGTAAGTCTAGTAGATTGTTTGGTCTTTTTCAAACATGTACTACTTTGATAAAAATAAAAGCTAAATTGAAAGTTATGTGGGAATGTACAGAAAAGTATAAAGAAGAAAATAATAACCACTCATAATTCTTCCACTCAGAGAAAGCAACTATGCACATTTTAGAGGAATAGGCTTATTAAATGAACTGGTTGAGATTAAGTTGTCAGAGAGTGAGGATGTAAGAATATTACAATTTAGATACAAACAAATAAGAACAGTATAACACTGTATGTGTAATATTGCAGGTACAATTTCATACGGTTTGATCCCATATGTGTTTATATGTGTATTAGAAAGTAGTGTGGGGGCTACTCACCAAAATGTTACTTGGTAGTGATCAGGGTTGTTACTAGGGTAGGCTAGTGAGGTGCCTTGGACACACACGTAAGGAGATGCTGCTCACGCTCAGGTCATGCAAATGCAGAGGCTGCACCTGAGCTTGGGGGCCTCCTTCAGTGTTGTGCCCTAGAGGCCCCACTTGCCTCACCTGAGCCTGGCCTTGGTAGGGACGTAGAACTGCTGGATCATGGGCACTTTCCTCTTCTTATTTTTCACGTAGAAGATATATGTTCAAGTTCCTGCAACTCGGGTTGTGGTACATGTATCGGCAGCATTAGGATCACCGGGCAGCTTGTTTGAAATGCAGAATCTCAGCCCTGCCCAGAACTTCTAAATGAGAATCTTTAGTTTAACTGAATCCCAGGAGATTTGTATGCCCATTAAAGTTTGAGAAGTACTGGGCTAGTAGGTAACAAGCACAGTTCCTATCTTCTTATGGAAGTAATATTCAGAGACAACTGATGTCATTACTCCCAATAGGTGGGACATTCTCTGTTAGGGGGTAAGATGTCTGTCCTTTAGAGGATTGTCTACTGAAAGGCTGAACTCAACTGGTGAAGCAATCATAGGTCAGCCTGACGGAGGAGAAGCAAGTGACTCCCTTGCTACCAACAATTTGGAGCAATATTTAGAGAAAAGAGAAAAAGGCTAGTGGGTCTGAAACTTGGGAAAAGAACAAGATAAAAAAATGCTAATATTCAAACCAAGTAACTAAAGTCCCATGGAGATGAGCAATAACTTAGTATACTATAAGGGTGTATTTTACAACAGTTTTTAGAGAAATCTGTTATAAAACTGAGAAGCTCAGATTAGGTGAGTTATATTGTAATTATAATTGTATGAAGGCAGAGATAATATAGAATAAAAAATATGAAGGATTGACTTTGTTTAGTGTTCCCATTAACCAGAAGTCAATTAGTAAGGGTGCTGCTATATGTCAGTTCTCCATTTAGATTAGTAAATTAGATTAAAAGAGAACAGCAAATATATACTACCATGACAGACATTATTGGCCAGATAACCCAATATCCATTCCCAATCCCTTTCTTTCCTGCTTGCATATTACAGAGCATAAAAAAAGCTGAGTACTTGCTTTCCCTGGAAGGGTGGCCACATGATGCAGTTCTGGCCAATGAGATTTCTGTGGAGGTCTCTAGAAACTGTGGGGCAGCCACCACTCTTGTCAGAATGGATTCAGAGTGATCTTTCCCAGGTTTGGAGTAGGGTGAGGTGAGCAAGACACTTGCCATGGTAAAAAAACTTATAAGGGTGGCAAAAACTCAGTAATCAAGATAGTATTTTTAAAAATAAAAATTGATACACACAATAATCCATTATGGACAAAATATTAATATCTAAAATAAAGGCAGGATCTGACAACACTAGTATTAGTTAAAGTGAGGCAAATGAGGCTGTGTCTGAGCATAGGGTCAGATCATCCTGGTTTCCAAATCAGCGTCTTGGGTGTGTATAAGTGATTAGAAGAACTTAGGTTTTGTGCTGTGAAAAACTGACATGACTGGAACCATTTTAGAATGAAGAATGAGTTGCCATTGGAGAGAAACCGCTTTCCCTTCCTGTGTTTGAACTGGGCCCAAACCTTTGGACTGGGCAAAACAACAATTGTTTGAGAAGTCAGCTGCAGAATGGACATTCTGATTCCAGGTCTGATGGTTGTGGACTTCCTGAAGATAGAGTCAGTAGTAAATCAATGTATAACCCAGAGTAGCTTAGCTTATTAAAACCCATAAAAATCTTTTATTTTCTCTTCTTAACTCATGTAATTGCCCACACCCTACCTTCTCATAAAGACCCCTTGCTTTCACATTACAAGTGGGAGCACCATTTGGGGATCTGGGCTCCCCAAATTGCAATTCTTTGATTCCAAATAATACTCACTTGCCTCTCATTGTGGCTGTTTATTTTCAGGTTGACAGTGCCCACTCCCTAGCTTCAAGGGAGTCTAGAAGAGGGCCTATTTGGAATTTTCAGTTTTGAGAGAAGTGGGAAACACATAAAAGGGATTCAGGAGCTAGGTGGTCAGAAAGAATGAAAAATGTTCACTATACTTATTGGTGAATGGTAAAATGTCTTCATGTGTGTCCATGTAAGGAGAGCAGGATATTGGCCAGGCTATTTTGAGGAAAACTTGAGTGTTTATTAGAGTTGTGGTACAGATAAATTAATGTAGGACTACAGAGAGCAGAGTATGAAATCCCTCTTCTGAAAGTGGCAAGATTCCAAGGAGAAGATAAGGTTTAAGATGGGCTTTACGGGAATGAAGGGGCAAAGCAGAAAGAATATTGGATTTGCAGTTAGAAAATGGGGTTTCCTGCTTTGCTATTTGCCTTACTAGCTGTGAGAATTCAGGGAAGTCACTATGCTTCTCTGAGCATTAGTTATTTTATGTATAAAACCGCATCCAATGTGACCTTCCAAAGTTATGAGGAACAACAGAGATTAAATGTGGTTGTAAACTGAAAAGCACCATGCAAACACCTTGCTCAGTTATTAAGTCTTTAAGGTTCTGTGGAACTTTGACAAAAGGCTTTGGGGAAGAAGGGCCTCTGGGGAGAGAGAATGAAAGGTGAAGTGGTTTTTGTATTAGGCTAGACAAAAAGAATCTGGGCTTTGAAGACTAGAAAAAAATGAAAGCAGTCAAAGAAGGCCTGTTTCTTAAGACCATTAAGGAAACAAAGCCTGGGACCCAAAGCTTGAAGGACAAATCAGAGCCTATGGTCTTACAAATAATTACACAGGAGAGTGAAGCACCATAATATCACAAGCACCCTAATGAATGACTTACATGCATACTTCATTTGCTCCATAGATGGACCCTTGGAAAGCAGGCAGAGACCAGTCTTATTCACCTTTGAGGAGCCTGGCACGCACTGTGCTCCATTTTCAAGGAATGAGTGAGTGTCCAAATGCTTGGGACCTCCCTACCCCAAAGGGGGATACAGACTAAGCATTTGGGGAGCCTTGAAAAGCAGGTTCTTCTGCGCACACTGGGATGCACTCCCGGCGGTAGCCCAATGTCCAAGCCCATGAGAGTTCATCAGATCCCAAGGTAAGGCATGTTAATCAAGGAAATTATAGGTGGGGCCGAGGGCTCCAGCAGGCCTATCACTAGAATGGTTGAAAATGAAGAGAAAGTGGGGGATGAGGACTGTACAGGAAAAATGTCGTAGCGCTACAGTTAC
This sequence comes from Smutsia gigantea, assembly GCA_032199065.1. Classification (NCBI taxonomy): domain Eukaryota; kingdom Metazoa; phylum Chordata; class Mammalia; order Pholidota; family Manidae; genus Smutsia; species Smutsia gigantea. The sequence continues at coordinate 30,052 of JAVSCE010001172.1, forward strand.
GTGCGAGCATGTGTACACACACACACACGCACACACGAATGGGTGCATGCCAAACTGGTTATATCTGAGTAAGGTCTGTAAACTGTGTAATTGTATTGGTCTAGTTAATTGTGCCAATGTCAATTTCCTGGTTTTGATAGTGTGGTTATGTAATATGTTGAGGGAACTCGCTGTGTGATGGGTATATGGGGCCACATTGTAATTTTGCAAATTCTCGTGAGTCTATAATTAGTTCAAAATAAAAAGTACAAAAAAACCCAACAAAACCTAACAAAAACAAAGATAACAAAAACAAAGAAGACCTCCCCGAGTAGACTCCACCCTTCACACTTTTATCCTCAACCGGGCCTCGCCAGCTCAGACAGGGCGGTGTGTGGGGTAGATGCGTGCGCAGGCGGGGGTGGGGTGGGGTGGGGGCGGGGCCGCGCACGCGCAGTCCTGATATCCCCTGACGCGTCGCCGAGAGGTCACGCTTGCGCAGTCTCAGCCCCCCTCCGCAGCGGGGGACAGGGCCAACTTGGCCCTTCTGCGCTGCCGTCTTTTCCGGCAGTTGGGGCGCTTCCTGCTGTCCTCTCCCGCAACTGCCCCTCGGCCCCCTCAGAGCCCCTTAGCGTCTCCTCCCCTCTGGTCTGCTTGCCGCTGCCTCTGGGGCTTCGCCTGTTTGTACGTCGAGACCGCTGGCAGGGCCGGCGTCTGCGGCTGTCCGCCGCCCCCAGCCTTCTCCGAGGCTCTGGTGAGTGTGTTGCTGCGGCTGTTTTCAGTCCGTTTCAGGATTTTTCATTCTTCTCCTCCCATGACTCTTTGGAGCTCTTCTCCCGTTCCCCCTGGCTCCCTCTTTCCCGCACTGCCCTCTTGGTTCCTCGGCCGCTCTTTCAGTCTCCTGACAGCCCCCCTCCTCCCGGCTTCCGCTGTGTCCTTGCTGGTCCTGTTCATATTTCAGTTCCAGGCTCCCCACCGCGTCCGTTCTCTTCCTCTGCATGCAGTTGGCGCTGGGAGCCAGGCTCTCTTCTCCTTTCCATGTCGCTAGCTTTGCTCGCTGCCACCGCTCCTTCCCCTCTGGGATCTCGGCTATTGCAGTTTCCACTTTCTTTTCTTTTTTTCCTTGGGTCTAAGAACCTAAGAGCTGTTATGTGAGGAAAGATGTCGAAAGCCCACCTTGGGGTGTGGTACCTTCGAGTCGGCCTCCTTCCTCATTGTTAGTCTTGGTGTATTGGGCTTCAGATACTCTTAAATCACAGGGAATTTTAGTGAAGACTATTAGAGTGGAAAAGGAAAGGAGGAAAGTCTGTGTCAGAAGGTGTGCGGAATGGCCAGTAGGGATCTCACAGTTGCAACCCTGAACCGACTAAAAGACACGAAGAGAAACTAGTTCTTTTTGAAATGTACAGACCTTGTGCTTCCAGTTCCTTTCAGCGCACCGTAGCTCTGAATTAGAATTAGCCAGGTGATAGATGTGGTTTCCCCAAACATAAAACCACTACCACCGCAAACAAGTAAAGTAAAATAACTCTACTCTCCACTCCAAACACTACATATTGGCTTCTTCCTAAGAGTATGGGAAATCTGTCCTCCAACTTTATAGAAAACCATTCTGTGACTAACCCTATATCCCCATCACACATACATACTCTCAACTCCTAGTAGTGGACCTAAAAAACCAGTGTTTTCCTAGTAGATCTTTTATATATAAGGTACTTCCCAAGTGCATAGCATTGTGCATGATGCATGAGTTGGGGGAAGGATATCAAAAGTCGTATAAGACAGGGTGCTTGCTTTCCTGTGGGAGAGATTAGGAGATCCAGTTAAGTAGGAGAAATTAGTATGTGACTCTTAAGAAATAGTCTTAACCCCAGTGTTTAGTTGTCCAAATGAAAGATATTGGATGTTAGTCACAGAGGAATAAAACAGTGGGTGAGAAAAGGGGTATTAATAGAGATAACAGTCACTGTAAAGTCAGTCAATGAGGCATAACTAGATTGAATAAAACAGTGGTTTTCAGCTGATCTCCTTTTATGTTTGCAGTACCTACTTCTCACTTATGAGGATCACAGTCTTTTGCTAAATTAAAAAAATTTTTAAGAATTTCTTACTTACCTATTTATTCCCTAATTCTGCAGAGTTGGAGAATGAAACAAATAGGGCAGGGGCTTCCAATGGCCTCTACGCTAGGATGCGAAGGCTTGCATTACCAAAATCAGGAGGGAATGTCCAGTCTTACAAAAGGTATTTGGTTGACCCAGTAAACCGGTAAATTGCTCTAGGGCAATAGTAATTGTATCTCTTGATGAAAGGTTTTTAGAATTAGGCTAACTCTATTATGAGGCAGAAGAGGAGGGGGAGGTTTTGAAGAAAGGTCCAGGGTAAGGGTGGTGCAGTCTTTGCCATTACATTAGAGACTGAAGGTTGAAAACCATTCTGCTACAAAATTTGTTGGCCAACTATAGGAATATCTTTGGTTGCACTTAATTTCCTGTTATCTTTTAAAAGTTTAGAAAGTCATGCCAGCCACTTAAATAAGCCAAAACTTATTCCCCCCCCCGTTTTACATATTTATCAATGTAAATGTAATTTTGTTCTTTAGCTTTGTTGACAACTGAAAAATCGCTAACTTAATCATTGTACATTTATTAAGGGCCTATTATTTGGAAGACACTGTTTGTTTTAGGCTTAAATACTCTAGTTGTATTTTTAATTTCAGTTGTTAAAATGTAACTACACACAGACACACAGACACAGACCCCCGCCCCTCCCCGTCTCCAGAAATGTTCAGATAAGGGAAGAGTACAGACTTGTTTTTAAACCTGGTTTTAAAATTTCTTCACCGAACTTAAGAGTGCATGTGGTTTCCATTGTGGGTGGAGGGTGGGTACAGATTAACAAATAAGGAACCACACCCAAACTTCATAAACCAGAGGTTTTTAACAATTCTGATAGCCTGAGAACATTTGAGTTTGCCTTGGTATTAGCAGAAACTTCCCCATGAAAAATAACATTTTATAGTAAGGTAGAGCTGAGTTCAATGTCTTGAATTTATGATACTGTTCATTTTGGCACGTCATGAATCAAAATGTTTGAAGTAAGGATTTGATTTTGAATTTCTTTGCTCTGAAAGGATTATTTTTATGAGCTTTTTCCCTGAATATCTTTTAATAAAATTGCTTAATATTAAGCCCTTTTTCTGAATATTAACAAGTGTTTGCACATTCCTTAAAAAGCTATAGTTTAATCTACAAAACAATTTAAAAAGCTGCAAAGCATTAAGTGAGAACCTTAGGAAGACTTTTCATGAAATGCACTATATTTGAAAATGGCTCTTGGCTTCTCCTGATTTTTACTCAGCTTTATATTGGGGTGAAAAGAGGCAGGTTATGTGGGAGGAAGGCATGATAAAGATAAAATATTGAGCATTATTGCCAGTGCTGGAGCAAGTCAGGGTTGGTGAACAATCTGGCCAAGTTTGACAGTATAGGTTGCCACAAACATCTGGGTGAAAATGAGATGTAAATTTAGGAAATAATGTTCTGTAAGCTGTTTAAACTTTGCTGGTATGGATTTTCTTACATGTAAAACCAGGAAGTTAGGGTCTCTTGTTTTTAAGGTATCTTCTGTTACTAAAATTATGATTTAGGTTTTTTCTTTTTAATACTGTTTCCATCATAGATCTTTGTTTTAACTTGCAAATTCAAATAGACAACAACATTTATCAAATACTGTAAGGCATGTCAGAACACATATATATCTATAAATGAGTATTTTATTCATATATTTTTTTTAATCGTAAAAATTGTAGATTTATAAGTTATTCGTTAACTTAATGGTAGTAGTACATGCTCATTTAAGAAAATTTAGAAAGTAACATTTTGGTATATATGTAATTCTAAAAATTCTGTGCATATACGGTAAACACATAAACAATATTGAGCTCATGATGTATATTCTGTTTTGTAATCTCTTTTCACTTAGATTGGAAACATTTCCTCTGACATTAAGTGTTTCTGTATATTTTAATTGTCTGCATATAATTTGCTTACAGGATTTTTTTCATGGTTTAATCAGTCCTGTTGTTAGATATTCAAGTTATTTCTAGTTTCTTTTGTCATTTGCAAGGCTGCATTGAACCTCCTCGTGTATGAATCATGGGAAATCCTAAATGGTGTATTCATAAATGGCAAGGAATTGTACTGTGTCTATATTGTATATTCCTAATTATGCATTTGATACTGTGATCTTGTTCTCTTCCTTTTTAAAAATACAGCACTGTGTTTTAAAGATACACTCATGTTGCTTATAGGTGCAGGTAGATTTACTTCTACCTGCTGCATGGTGTTTCTTTGTATGCATCCATAGCATTTTCTTTTTCTTTCTTTCCTGAGTTTGCTCCAACTTCCCACAATGCAAATGATGGCATAATAAATATCCTCTGTAATGCACATCTTTGTGCATGTCCCTTTAAGAGTTTTTGCAGCAATTTTTCTAAGCTTTATACTTATGGATGGTATTTCTAGGTTATAAGACATTAATATATATCTGTATTCCCCAAGTATCCTGTTTGTCTATCTTTTGTTATATATTGTTTGTGCTCCAGAACACTTCTACCAATTTACATTCCTACCAATACGGTAGGAGAGCATATGATTGGAGGATTCTAACTTCAAGACTAGTACCTCTTCCTTTCTTTGTTTCTAGCAGCCATGGCAATGACGGGCTCAACACCTTGCTCCTCCATGAGTAATCACACAAAGGAAAGGGTGACAATGACCAAAGTGACACTGGAGAATTTTTATAGCAACCTTATTGCTCAACATGAAGAACGAGAAATGAGGTAAAGAATTTTGTTTGAGAAAATTGGGTTATGGTTTTGACTTTCATGGCTAGAATCATAAGACACATAGTATCAGTGAAAGGAGACAAGAATAGCAGCAGCTATGTTATAGCCTATTCCTTTACAATGGAATGACTATCATTGATTTCTAAAGCCCTTGCTATTAATCCACTTATTTCTACTACTAGTTAATAACACAAAATTTCATGGTAGTTGTGGGTAAAATTGTTAATATTTCCAGAGTATCTCACCGGGCTTTAGTGCATTTGCATATCCTCAGGGGTGGAGAGAAGTTCATCTCCATGTCAATGGGTAATTACCTGGGCAACCGAGGGTGTGTCTGAACCTGAGAGTTTAAGTTGAGGGGCTGGCTTGCTTGCTGGCTGGCTTCTTCCAGAGCAGAGGGAGACACGGCACTGGACTGCAGTTTGTAAGCAATAAATGGGTTTTAAACTTTTCTCCCTTTGACTGATTTTGGTTTTTAGAGGTATTTTGCCCCGGGATTTCCTCTCCCCGGATTTACAGTAGTATAAAAAATTGCACCAAATTCTTAGAGTTCATTGTTAAAGCAGTGTGATATAATGGAAAGAGCACCCCTTATGGAGTTAGACCTGGGTTTAGAATCGTGCCATTACCATTTAGTAGCTGTATGAGGCTGGAACAAGTTCCTTAATCTGTGTATCAGTTCCCCTGTGTGGAAAATGGGGATAAATACTACTTGCCTTACAGGTTTGCTCTGGAGATTAGATAAACATACATGAATACCCACCATAGGGCTTCACACATAGTAATCACTTAGTTAATGGTGGTGGTAGCAGTTGGTATAGTATATACTGTCCATGTAGTAACTCATAATTAAAAATTTTTTTCCTCACATTTCATGATGAAAATATTCAGAAGTACAGAAAAGTTGAAAAAATTGTACAGTGAATACCTGTGTATTTTTATCTAGATTCTGTAGATATCATTTATTGTTTTGTCACATACCCATCTTATTCCTATCCATTCATTAACTCATCTTAATTTTTTGCTTCAAAAGTATGTTGCAGACTTCTGATTATTTCTGCTTGTATAGCAAACTAGAGTTCAGTATTTATTTTTTAAGGGAATGTAAAATTTGCATTCAGTGACATGTACAGTCTTAAGGGTACCAGTCAATGAGTTTCGACAAATGCATACACCTGTGTAACTTAAACCCCTATCAAGACATAAAACATTACCATTTTCCCAGAAATTTTTCATTCCCAGAGATGCTCCTTCAGCCCCAGGCAATCACTGTTGTGATTTTGTTTCTACCATAGCTTAATCTTCCCTATTCTATACAAATGGAACATGTAAATAGATTCATATAGTAAGTACTCATTTGAGTAAGGCATTTTCACTCAGCCTGATGTTTTCCGATTTCGTCCATGTCACTTGGTATCAATAGTTTGTTCTTTTGTATTGCTGAGTACCATTTTGTTTTCTAACTATACCTCTGTTTATACATTCTATAAACATCTGGGGTTTTTTTTTGGCTATTTTGAATAAGTTTCTGTAGATGTGTGTACAGATCTTTCTGTGAATGTTTGTTTTCAGTTCTTTGATATATATTTTGGAGTGGAATTGCTGGGGCATAAACATAGATAGGTATATGTTTAGTTTTATAAGAAACTGAGACCTTTTTCTAAAATATTGCCAACAAAATATGGGAGCTCCAGTTGCCTTACATTTTTGCTAACATTTGTGTTGTCAGTCTTCTAACTTTAGCTATTAGATGCTTACTGGTATCTCACTGTTGTTTTAATTTGCGGTTCCCTGATGATTAATGATGAACATTTTTCAATGTGCTTTTGGCCATTTGTGTATATTCCTTTGTGAAGTGTTGGAATTTTTTGGCCATTGGGTTGTATTAGTTCTTTATATATCCTAAATATTAGTCTTTTGCCATATATATGTTTTGCAGATAGTTTCTCCCATTCTGTGGCTTTCCTGTTCATTTTCTTAACAATGTCCTTAGATGAGTAGAAGTTTCAAATTTTGATGAAGTTTAACTTTGCATTTTTTCTTGTATAGTTAATTGCATTCTGTGACCTCTAAGAAACCTTTGCCTGCCTCTAAGTCATAAAGATATTCTCCTGTGTTTTCTTGTGAAGTTTTATAGATTTAGTTTTTATATTTAGTTCTGTGATTCATCTTGAATTAATAAGTGTGTGTTATGAGGTAGTGGTTGAGATTTAGTTTTTTCCTTTTGGATATCCACTTATTTTAGTACCATCTGTTGCAAAGATTTTCTTTTCTTGGCTAGATTGTTTGGGCACTTTAGTTGAAAATCAAATACTGTATAAGTGTGTCCCTATTTCTGGGCTCTCTGTTTCATTGATGTATCTGTCTTTTCCTATGCTGGTATCACACTGTCTCAATGACTATAGATATGTGGTAAATTCTGAAGTCATAGTGTAAGTTCTCAACTTTGTTCTTTTTTTTTTTCTCAAGACTGCTTTGGATATTTTAGGTTCTTTGAATTTCCATATAAATATTAGAATGAGCTTTGTCAGTTCTACAGAAGAGCCTGATGGAATTATGATTGTAATTATATTGAATCTGTAGATCAGGTTGGGGAGAATTGACATTTTAACAATATTGAATCTCCTGATGCATGGATATGGTATAGTCTTCTATTTTGTTAGGTTTTTAATTTTTCTTAGCAGTATTTTATAGTTTTTAATGTGCGGGTCTTACATGTCCTCTGTTCATCTATTCCTAGTATTTTGGGGTATTTTTGATGCTAGTGTTAAGTAGATACTTAAATTTTCATTTTTCAGTTTGCTGCTTGCATGTAGAAATAAACTGCACTTTGAATATTGACCTTAAATCTGCGACTTGCTGATTTACATATTATAGTAGCTTTTTAAAGATTCCTTAGATTTTCTATGTAAACAATTGTATCATATTCAAATAGAGAATTTTACCTCTTCCTTTCCAATCTATATATTTTTTCTTTCTTTAGGTGCAGTGTTGAATTTAAGTAGTGGAAATAGGTATCTTTGTGTTTTTCCTGATTTACTGGGGAAAACACTCAAGTATTTCATTGCTGTGATGTTAGCAGTAGGCTTTCTAAGGTGTTCTTTTTAGGTTGGGGAAGTATCATTATGTTCTTATTTGGTTGAGAGTTTTTATCGTGAATGGGTGTTGAATTTTGTCAAATGCTTTTTCTGCATCTTTGAAATGATCACATTGTTTTTCTCCTTTATTCTTTTAATATGGGGAATTACATGGATTGAATTTTGAATGTTAAATTAACCTTGCTTTCCTGGGGTAGAATCCTCTTGGTCTTATTGTATTACTGTTTTTACATGTTGCTGAATTTGATATGCTAATATTTTGCTAAGGATTTTTGCAATCACTTTCTTCATGAGGGTGTAAATCATAATTTACATAGGATATATGATTTGACCTTAAATACGCAGATCTGTATGAATAATAGCAAGATATATTATATATAGTTGCTAGAACAGATAAGTGCCTGCACAGTGCTTTTTGTTTGGTTCATGGGGAATTTAGAGGTACACTTGGCACAGTATATCTCTAGGCATGTGAAACCTGTTGGAGATAGTTATTTTCAAGGACACCACTCTCTTGAAATCAGAGCTCTGATGCTGTAGTTACAAAGCAAATGCTTATGAGTTCTGATTAAGTTACTTGTGTTATTTGATAATAGCCAGATAGTTTTTAATCCTACTGGCTCTGCCCTATCATTCATCACTGATATATGTCACATTCTCCAAGAACAATATGATGTATGGTTTTATTTATAGTATTATTGTTACATTGTGATATACACTAAAAATGCACCCAAAATGGGTTGAAATTAGGGCTTTTTTTGTTTTGGATTCTTATCATCTGATTCTGTGGATTTGTAATATCATGTAATATCATTTCTAACAGTATGCTCATTTTAACTAAGTACTATTATTGTAATAAATATCCATTGACTATAGATGTGTGGTAAATTTTAAAGTCATATAGTGTAAGTTCTCAGCTTATTTTTTTCCTCAAGATTGCTTTGGATATTTTATGTTCTTTGAATTTCCATATAAATATTAGAATCTTTGTTAGTTCTCATTATCTTCCCATGCTTCTCTGATTCTTTCTTATTTGGTTAGTGGCATTATCCTCTAAGTTTTGAGAAATTTTAAGACTTTTTCCCTTGACTCTATTGCCAGTTGGTCATCTTTAGCATACTGTGTTCACTTCATTCTAAGTTTCCAGTCCTAGTTATAGATTTTTTTTTAATCGAGGTATAGTTGATACACACTCTTATATTGGTTTCAAGTATACCTAGTTTGAGATCTTTAATGCACATCAGAATCATTCTGATAGTCTTTGTCAGTTGCTTTCCCTGCCAGTCCATCAGCTCATTATTGCTGGCTGCCATTCTAAAATAGATATCTTGTTATACTCTCTCCTTTGTGCACAGGCTCTGTTAACTCTTTGCTGTCCAGAGATTAAGAGTCAACCTTCTTCTGTGGCATTTGAAGTACCTCAGCAACACTAGATTGCATGCTGTTGCTTCATGTACCTTGAACTTTTATTCTTCCCTGCCCTGCTCACATTGCCTATTATCTGGAATGTTGATAAGTGATAGCAGAAGAGATTCCAGCCCGTGTGCTTTAATTTATTATACTGAATAAATAAAGATTGTATGGAATTGGTTGTAAGTCAGTTTTACCTATTTTTTAGTTTTATCAAATCAATATGAGACTATACATCAAAAATAGTTTTGGATGCAGTGTCTAAAGTTCAGTACTCCCAAGGATAGAGTCAAGTTTTAATAGTGGTGCCCATCACCTTTTTTGATCATTTTCACCCCTTGAGTCTCCAAATACTGTCTTTACTTTGCTGTTTATTACTCTTTGCTTGTGGCAGGGAGGAGGAAGAAGATGTGAAAATAAAAGAAGTTTATTTCTGAAAATAAAAGAGAGAGAGAGAGAGAGAAACACCCTGATATAAGAGGTTATCAAACACGAGCTGTTTAGTGGTTTTTTTTTTAAGGAGGAAATACTGCCAAAAAAAAAGAACTTTTCATTTTGAAATAATATTATTTGTTGCATTAATCTTAACAGTACAATGTTTTTCAAAATGTAGAACTGACAAAGGGTGGGAATCTTCTCACTTGTCTTAGTAATTGTAATTTATTGTTTTAATGAGGCATTTGAGATTTACTTGTTTTATCATTTAAAAAATAGTTAGTTTGTAAGGACTTTTCAGAGAAAAGTTATCATTCAAATGTTTTTTTTTAATTTTTAGACAAAAGAAGTTAGAAAAAGTGATGGAAGAAGAAGGCCTAAAAGATGAAGAGGTAATTAACATTGGAAAATTTTTCCTTGAAACCCAGCATGTTAGGTCATATCTTGTCCAGGAAGTTGTTAGCATTGGTACACAGAGGAACAGTTTTGGCTTAGTAATGAGGAACTTATGAGATTGGGCATGCTTCTGGCTTTAGGTATTCAGGCAGTAGGAGAAGTTAACTATTAAGGAGAGGAGGACTTTTCCAGGCACAGTTATAATAAATTAATTAGATTTAGAATTCCAAGAAAAGAAAAAGATGAAATCAAATTGAAATTTTAAAAAAGCAAATGATAGCATACTTACAGAATTTACTGAAAAGGTTCTATAGAAGTGAGGCAAATTTCTGAAATAATTGTTAAGGCAAAATATCTCTCAAATTAGCCCTCTACCCCAATGCCCACAGATGTGGTAGGAGAAAATATAGTTGACAAGAAACTGCAGAAAACTGAAACTGAAGTGGCAATGGAAATACTTTCAAAAATAGGAATGAATCACAGAACCCAGGAAAATGGTAAAAAAATATCCAAAACATAAAGCATAAAATGAGCTATAATGTGTAAAAAAAAAAAACCCAAAGGGAAATTAAAAAAAAGACTTACATATTTATTTAAAAAAAAGGTTAAAGGAAAATGTTGATTGTTTATCTTTCTTCCGTCATTAGAGAAGTTGAATAGTGGATTGCTGAAGTAGGTTAGTCAGAGTCCTCAGAGGAGGCACCCATCTCTTCAGTGTTGTTTGGCTATTGCATCTGAAGGTCAGGGAAGGCCAAAGAAGTGATCTCTTCAGGGTCCTTCTGTGGTGCTTTCATGTGTGAAAAGATTTTGCTTAGTCTGATGTGGCCCTGCTTTCCAGATGGGTGAAATCACAAATATGACTCTGTTGCCGAGTTTCAGAATTTCAACTCCTCCCTTCCCCACCTCTTTCCCTCTTTTTTTAAACATTAGAAGCAACTCAGGAGATCAGCACATGCTCGAAAGGAAACAGAGTTTCTTCGTTTGAAGAGAACAAGACTGGGACTGGAAGATTTTGAGTCCTTAAAAGTAATAGGCAGAGGAGCATTTGGTGAGGTAAAAAACCACAGCTACTTATCAAATACAAAAATACCACATATTTTTGAAGCTTCTAACATGCCATGAGCTAATAATTGTTGATATAACTGAATATGGAGCAGGTGGGTCAAATCTGCCAGCTCCACATCTTAACTGCTCTGTCTGTTCTCCTCCTCTCTTCTCTGCTGTCCCAGAGGTCTTGTTTTCTCTTTTGCCAGAGATGATGTTGATGCTTTAAGCACTGATCAAGAGGGAGAGTTGAAAGGTAGAAGGAAATAGATATTATTTACTGAGTGTTTCTCTTCTATAATCACTCTTTTTATAGATGATGAAATGAAGACTCAGAGGGGATATATAATGTTTTAGGGTCACACAGCCATTGAGTAGTGGTAACAGAAGTTGGGCTCAGTTCTTCCTGATCTTTTTTTTTTTATTAAGATATTATTGATATACACTCTTATGAAGGTTTCACAAGAAAAACAATGTGGTTATTACATTCACCCTTATTATTGAGTCTCCCCCATAGCCCATTGCAGTCACTGCCCATCAGTGTAGTAAGATGCCACAGAGTCCCTATTTGTCTTCTCTGAGCTACACTGTCTTCCCCGTGACCTCACATACACCGTGTGCACCAATCATGATACCCAACAGTCCCCTTCTCCCTCCCTCCCTCCCCACCTGCCCTCCCCCACCCCTCCCCTTTGGTAACCACTAGCTTGGTAACCTTGGAGTCTGTGAGTCTGCTGCTATTTTGTTCCTTCAGTTTTGCTTTGTTGTTATACTCCACAAATGAGGGAAATCATTTGGTATTTATCTTTCTCTGCCTGACTTATTTCACTGAGCATAATATCCTCTAGCTCCATCCATGTTGCAAATGGTAGGATTTGTTTCTTTCTTATGGCTGAATAGTATTCCATTGTGTATGTGTACCATATCTTCTTGATCCATTCATCTACTGATGGACACTTAGGTTGCTTCCATTTCTTGGCTATTGTAAATAGTGCTGCAATAAACATAGGGGTGCATATGTTTTTTTGAATCTGAGAAGTTGTTTTCTTTGGGTAAATTCCTAGTTCTTCCTGATCTTAAAGCTCTTGTTTTTCCCAGTAGTAGTTTTCTCCAGGAGCAAACAAATAGCCTATCTCCACATTTTATTTCTTCCCACCAGATAGGAACAGCTCTAAAAAGTTGGCCTCAGGAGACAAAATTTATGGAAATGAATTGTATAGGTAATGGTAGAAAGTTGAAAGTATTTGCATCGTTGTCCCAGCTCGTCTTGCAAACACATTCTGTTTAGTCACAAGAGCAGTTTGTTGGGGAGGGTTTGAATGAACTCACACAAGGTCATCCCCATTAGCGGAAAACACTCAAAGTGGACAACTTACTGATGTAATAGTTGCATTGTCGTTGTATCAAAGGAGCAGCATATTATTAAAAACTAGCACCTAGGGAAAATGTGAGTACATTTTCAAAGGCACGGGTGAAAGAGTAAATTGATCCCTCAGTGTTCAGAATGCCTGTTGGCCCCTTGAGAGAGAGGAAGGGACAGCACCACCTCTAAAACAGCTTTCTGTTTGGTGAGGAAGGGACTTGGGACTCAATCAGAAGACAGTGCAGAAAGGTGCAGGGAGAAGAAAACATACATTCCCCTTGGAAGGGGGTGGAGAAGATGAGCAGGAATCACCAAGAAGTTTTTCTTGGGATATGTAGACCATTTTCTTTTCATCATAAAACTATCTGTTCTTTCAAAAACCACTGGAAAATAGATAAGAGAAAGGAAAATTGCGTAAAATCCCATTTCCCTAATTGTACATTCTATGTTTTTTTCCTCCTGGAGGGTTTTCCTGTGCATGAGCTTTTGCTACTGTTATCATCATTGTTGTAATCATTTTCTCAGCTTTTCTGACCTGAATGGATGACATGTGCCATGGGTTTAATGCGTCCGCAGGTTCAAAAGTGAGGATCTTAAAATAGACTGATTTGTTCAACTAGGGAACCAAAGCTGTTCAGGTGTGGAGATACTTGAGGATGTTTCCAGGACTGACTTCACTGTGTGTAATATATCCACTTTGGAACATTGGAAAGCATATTCTTCTGGTTTGTTATTACTAGTTGCTTATATTAAAATTGTAGCACTTTTTCAGTTTACATATCACTTCCTATAACACTTGAAAGCATTAGCTTGGCATTGTGAACTTCTGACTTGGCATTTCTTTTATAATTTTTAGGTGCGTCTTGTTCAAAAGAAAGACACAGGACATGTGTATGCAATGAAAATACTACGTAAAGCAGATATGCTTGAAAAAGAGCAGGTAAAGCATAATTTTAGCAGTGATTTTAGTCAGCTTATGAATTTTTTTGTCTCCTAAAACTGTTTTTGTCTATTTGAAGTGTATATTATTTTACAATTTTCTTTAGTTCTATCATGTATGAATATACATATAATAATACTTTTCTTTCCACAACAAAGAAAGTTACATATATTTAAAAAGTACAAATAATGCTGTTATTATAGTTATCTGCAGTCTTTAAAGTTGAAAACCTGTTAGAGAAGCATCTGCTATTTGTGTCTCCCAGTTGTCCTTGTAACAAGTATCTGTTTTTTGGGAAGTCACATTTGCTGTGGTAGCATGTTCCCTGCTGAATGCTGAGAGAGAGAAATTGTATATATATTCCTTGGAACTGAGGCCTGGAAATTTGAATTTGGAATTTGGAATCTAAAGTATGTCGTAGTGTGCTTTATTCTAAGTTGAATGAAACATACTAAAACCAAGTTGGGTCTTCTGAGTAGCTCATCACTATTTAGAAGAGATCAGTCTTCTGAATTTGAAAAAAGGTAGTGCAAATGGCAGAGCAATGCAAATTCTCCTTTAATGATTAAGAACGCTTTCTAAAACCTACACTTACTCTGCAACTAGATTTATAAGATGCATAAATACTTCATGCCAAATAAGTAAGATTTGAAATATTGGACAGTATATTAAAAACAAGAAGGCAGACTTTCTATAAATCTAATTTAGCTGGTTGCTTAGGAACAGATTGTAGTGGGTGTTGTCTGCAAGTATCCTGTAAAAGATCAGATGCCATAGGAAGGCAAAGAGGCTGTGTGGCAGACACAGCCCAGGAGCAGGGATGGAGACTGGCCACACGCCCAGTCCTTTCTGCCTCTTGAGAGGACGTATAATCACTGAGCTTTCTCTGTCTTTCATTTAAGTGCCAGTTGAAAATGTAGAGTTTTTATTTTCTCTTTAATTTTCCCAATACCCTAGGAAAACACTCTAAAATCCAGAAGCTTTAGACTCCCAAGAATTTCAGCTGAGAGTATCAAATACCCTGGCAGTAAATCTTCAGATACTATAGTTTATGCTAATGCCAACCTTGTTCAAAATTCATTACAGCCCTATTTATGTATTTTCTAAAAATTAGTGTGTGATATGAATGTAGGCATTGAAAAAGTTTCAGTTAATTTTGAAAAGGAAAATGTAAAGCTGTATTTATAGTATATTTTGTTTTTTACAAGTAAGGTTTATTTTTATGGAACATATTTCCTATAGTTTTAAACAAGGCTCAAAATCTTTCTTCATCAAATAATCAGCATTCAGAATAAAACTGTAAAGAGAAGGGCACTTTGTGACTCCCACTTACTAATCCTTCACAGCATATGCCAGTTGCCTCGCATTGGTAACAGGATGATCCCAACATAATGTATAAAAAGATTTTCTCAAAAATCGTACCTTCTTCAAAATCAATTTCTAAAATTTTTCTGTATGAAAATAAAGGAATTTTCTGTTAGCATTAGGATTTTAAAAGATGCATTAATTTAATTGTTAGCTCACTTTGCTGATGGACCGAACCCCCTAGGTTTGATTTCAGTATGGCCCAGTTAAAGTTTCTGGTCCCAGACTACCTGTCGGCCACCTAGAAGAAGCACTTTTGTGGTGGGTAAGAATGGAAGGAGACCAGTGCAAATCCATCACTTTGGGTAGGCCTGACAAAGTTCAGATTTAGAACATAACTTTTTGTTGATATAGGTGCCTTATGCAGAGGAACAATTTTTGATTGCTTTTACTAAACTGAGCAGGAATTAGAGCTACCCACTGAGAGTTCAGGTTGTTATTCTGTCCACAGGATGGAAATTTCTGCTACCTGGAAAAAAATTTTTTAAGATAAGAGAGAAGCATTTAGCTAGTTTCCTTCATGTTTCTTTTTCAGGACAAAAGGGAAACCTCCAATTGTGATGTCAGTATAATGTTAGGATGGCACAAAAGACTGCCTTTTATCTCTGTTTTCCTAGTGCCCACGATAGCAACCAGCACATAATTCCCCACCCCATTAAGTGTTTATGGAACAGGGGAAAGGGAACGTCTGGTGTGAGTTGCACTTCTGGCTCTTCCCTCTCTTACTCTGTATTCACCTGACTCTACTCCTGAATCTTGAGGTTCCTAGCTGCTGTTTTGGCCCCAGGAGAGAAGGGCAAGGTGTGCTCATAGTGACTGTAGCTTTTTCCCCTTGACGTGCATGGAATGTTGCAGTCACCATTCTGTCCTCCAAGGTGTGTGACAAGTGGCAGTAGAAGTGCCTCCCCTTTTCTCTGGCTCCCTGCAGTAGGTAGAGGTATATGGGAGCCAGGGGAAGCAGATGTTAGTGGAGGCTGCCTTGTACAGTCTTTGTGTCTGGGCCATAGCCACAGATGCAGTTCAGCAAATTAGTGTTTCCTGAAAGCTTTGCTTCATGATTTTATGGTACTATTCCTTATCACCATTTTCTTCCATTTTCCCCACCCTCATACCATAAGTAGGAATGTAAAATAAGTTTTCTTTAACATTGAAACTTTTAAAAAATTTCCCAAAGAACAATTTAAGTGGGAACTGAAAACTCAAATACGTAACTCATATGCCTTCAGGCCTATGGGAATTAGCATGGAAGAATGTGGCAGGTTAGGTCTAAGACAGGTGAGAGGGGTGGGATCTGTGTCCACATGGAAGAGAGAATGCCTGGCTTTACTAAAGACTTTCCAATAAAGCAAATCAGCATTCAGAACATTGTATCAAACAAAACAACTACCACGGGCTGAGTTTGCCAAAAGAAAATGCCAGTTTGGGAGCCTTGGCACATCTTTATCTCTGAGCATGCCATAGAACTCATGCCCTGGATTGGACTGGGTCTCAATAATTTAGGCCTGATTCAACCCAATTTTCCACTTTGTGACACTTACATAAAAGGACAGGGGTGGGATTTGATAATATGCAGCAGTGTTTTGATTACTATTATATATTTAAAGTAGTTAAGGTAAATTTGATAATAAAACATTTTAATGAAGTAATTCTACCAGTTCTCCGAAACCTTTGGCAACTTTGGTCTCCTTAGCTAGGTAATTCAGTTAAAGTAGGAAACTGGAAATGTCATAAATTTGAATCAGTAACTTTTCTTTGGTGTTTTTATATTTCAATTCAGTAAGAATTGATTGAGCACATACTTTGTATAGCAGTGAGCCAACTGCCGTGGTATCAGCATTCTGAAATTGTCAACCTGAGGCGCTGTCGTTGCAGATAGCGTTGCAGACCTGAGGCAGGACTTGTTTAGAGGGTCTCATGCGGGGACTTAATTTTATTGTTAAAGATTATTAGAACAAAAAGACATGCAAAAGAATGATAATTTTAACTAATCAGTTAAATTTATACCACCGTTAGAGTTGCCATTTGCAATAAAGCCATTTATTTTGCTGTTTCTTCAGCCATTCATCACTCAAGTGCTCATCACCAAATACCCTCAAGTCAAATGCTGTCAATTTTGAGTCTGTAGATTTGCCTAAGCGTAAATTAGATCTTTTGCATCATCACAGTTTAATGCTCAAAACAGTATTTAAATTGTTTAAACAAATATGCAGTCTAATAAAGCAGAGCAAGGCTTGTCATTAATCAAATGCATATACCTCCAGGTTGGCCACATTCGTGCGGAGCGTGACATTCTAGTGGAGGCAGACAGTTTGTGGGTTGTGAAAATGTTCTATAGTTTTCAGGATAAGCTAAACCTCTACCTAATCATGGAGTTCCTGCCTGGAGGTAATTACTTGATGATGAAAGGTCATTTTTCCCTTTTGTTCCGTGGCTTCTCTCTCACATCAATTAACCCTCCTTTCGACTTGTAATCGTGCTCACAGAGTTGCTTTCTCTATCTTTTTTAGGTCTGTAAAGGAAGTCAGTAACCTGTCTTGTGCGGGGTTGCTTTTCTCCAGTTCTTAGTGCCATAAAAGTAACCTTTTCATTCATTTTCATGATTTCAGATGGACATTTCTTTCTTTCTTTCTCTTCTTTTTCTTTTTAAATATTACAGGAATAAACTGGGGACTCTGACTGCTCTCCTGTCAGTAGGAATCATGTATAATCAGCTACCCAAGTGACAATATTGAAGCTATAACATTCTTTGCTTCAACTTTTTTCTTTTTCTATAACTTGTGTTAATAAGGAGTGAATTTCTCATTACCTATCATAGTAGTCAGAATCAATTTCTCATTTCTAAAATTCCAAGTTTTATGTAACTCAGCATGTGCATCTCCTAAGACAGCTCCAAAGTAAACCCAGAACGGAACATACCATCTGTTCTGGGAACACAGTCTGTTTCCCAGTAAGCAGATGAACTGTGAGCAAACTCTGGTGGGGACATAGGAAAACTTTTTCTTCTTTTATTTGATAGCAAGGCAAATAAAATTGTGGCATGATATTTTGATCTTGTGATAACCTTTAGTGTAGATCTAGGGTCAGCATAACTTTTTATTAATAATTGATGAAAGTTAGAAAGGTATCTGGTAGAATGAGGAGAAACTTTTTAACATTTAGATGCCAGTTCTCAAATGGGAGTAAAAACCAGTTCAGTCCCCAACCCCTTGACATGTATCTCCTTAAGCCTTACATGCACCATCTTCCATAGCTTCTCTTGTCTCCTGGACCCTGCCCTTTGCACTTGGTGGAGCTGGCCTGCAGAGCCATAGACCATCTGGCTTGAGCTCTCTGATCATCTGGGTGAGCTCGCACAGGTGAGGCCATTAGCTGCTCTCCTGGGCCACAGCGCTAAGGCCCCACAGCTACCTTAGAGCCGGCCTGAGTGCACCACCCTGTGTCCTGATGTGCCTTCAGATTGAGTATGTAGCTGCCAGGAATAAGGGAATCATATTTTTTCAAGTCTTTGGTTGAAGATCATTTTAGTAAATGGTTTAATTTTTGCCTGAGGGTAAATACCCACTTTTCTCCAAGAATACAAAAATTCCCCCAAAGTTATAAATGAAATGAAATTCAAAAAGTAGCTTGATGCTCTCTCTACTGAAATCAGAACTCTTTCTCTTCTCCCTGCTTTCTAACATAAATAGCTTTTTATGAGATCTAAACTAAATCTTTCCTGTTTCTCTTAATTTTAAACTACATGTATGTATTTGCCTTGCTTTGCTTTTATCTAACTGTTGAGTTAGGATCAGAATCTTTTTTTCACAATTTTATATTGCTGGTTAAGCAGAAGTAATTAAATTTTGATCTTGCAGAAAACTTACAGAGGTTACCATTAACTGCTAAAAAACTGATACTGTGTTGTAAAAGTTGCATAAAGCATATTGGTACATATTTAAATATCTATTATAAAACACTGGAGAAAAAACCCCCACTGACCTTGGGAGTTGTTTAATATGTACTTTTGGGAGGCAACTATTACATACATTACAGTATGTAGTATTTTTAGCTTTTAGCCTTTTGTTGACTAACACTTTGCTACCTAAATACCACCTTTTATTTATTCATGTTCTAGTGTTTTGTGAATAGAAATTGAAGACCTTGTTTCAGCCTTCTGAAATGTGCATGTTTTTTTTGTTTGGCATTTCAGCCTTTCTCTAGCAATGGCAGTACAACCAGTGTGGAAATGCCGTTTGGTTCTAGGTATAGAGAAGTCTGCAGATACTTGTACAGAGTGCTAAGTCAAGTAGCTTTTTTCCCTAGTCCAAAACATGCTAAGCAAATGCACTTTTTAAAAAATTTGGTGAGAGAAATTTCCCTTTTCTCTCCAAAGTAAATGGAAATCACTGCTTGGTGGTCAGCATCATTTAGGTTAGGTAGAAGTGCTTTGCTCTCTGTGGCTGTGAATTTTACCTTTAAAATTTTAAGACCCTGCTTACCATTTCCACCCATACTGGCATGTTGGTCAGTTGCTGGAACAGCAGAGCCCTGTTGAGCACAGCTTTATGTTGGCAGATAGAGAAGACATATCTGAAAACTGGCACTTATGTGGTGTGTGTGTGTGTGTGTGTGTGTGTGTGTGTGTGTGTGTGTGTGTGTGTGTGTGTGTGTGTGTGTGTGTGTGTGTGTGGTGGCTTTGTATCTTCTTGTTTCTAGGGGACATGATGACGCTGTTGATGAAAAAAGATACCCTGACAGAAGAAGAAACTCAGTTCTATATAGCAGAAACAGTATTAGCCATAGATTCCATTCATCAGCTTGGATTCATCCACAGAGACATCAAACCAGACAACCTTCTCCTGGACAGCAAGGTACTGTGGGGGGGTAGTAGTATGACCAGCGTGTATTTACCTATCTGAGCAGCCTCTGCTGTAACGACTTTAGACCTGCATGGCTTGTAGTAATCACAGTAGGGGAGCTATGAGCTGCCTTGTATATTTTTCTCTTTTTTTACAGGTAAGTTTGCTGTTAACTGTGTTTCTCTGAAAGGCTTAGATTCTGTAATTTGATTGAACATTCCTCTTAAAATGATATTTTAAAAAATAATTAAGAGTAAAATTGGTGTAGAGGTTATTTTGTAATAAAGCCAAAGATAGTCATCTTCTCTTAGCATGTAATTCACTCTACTTATCCATCACCTATAAAGAACCCCTCTATTGGGCAACCTCATTAGTTGAGGAACCCAGCCAAGACCCAGGAAGTGAGGCAAAACAACAATATGTCACAAAGTTCAGGTTCGAAATCATAGACCCTCTGATTAAAGGAAGAGCCCTGCCCACCCTCTGTTATGGCCCCTTTATATGCAAATGATTTAGTTACTTGGTTCTTAAACTCACAGCAAGTCAGAAGTGAATCCCTGTGCTGCTTAGATGCTGGCTACTTGGCAAACCCCGCTACCATATGGATCTCACTTACCTATAAAGTGAATATATTGATCCAAAGAAGCCCCCAACTTCTAGCTCTAAAATTCTAGAATGTGGTGTTCTGTTACTCGAAATTGTCTGAATTTTTAAGTAGAAAAGTCAGTTTAATTCCTAGAATATTTTTCTTTCTTGCTATCTTTTGATAACTTCTTGCTGTCTCTAAAAATCCTGAACTTTTGGCCTACTTACTTTGAGTCTTTATCTTTCTATTTTAAGAGAACAGGGGATTTGCCAGATAATTTCTTCCGGTTAGTAGGTTTTTGCACATACATTGTAGAAAATTAGAACAATACAGAGAATATAAAGAAGAAAGATAGCTCTAATCTCATCATTCAAGGATAACTGTTATTTTGGTCTAATAGCTAAATGTCTTTTCTCTTTGTGTCAATAATTTATATACAGTTAGCATCCTAAAAATAGTTTGTTATTCTGTTTTTAAAATGTTAATGTGTGTGACAGTATTCTGTGTCCTTAAGTTCAGCTATATATTTTTTTATTTTTATTTTTATTTTATTTTATTTTATTTTTTAAGTTTATTTTGATATCATTAATCTACAATTAAATGAGCAATATTATGGTGATTACACTACCCCCTTCATCAGGTCCCCCCCACCAAACCCATTACAGTCACTGTCCATCAGCATAGATGCTATGGAGTCACTACTTGTTTTCTCTGGGTTGTACAGCCCTCCCCGTGCCCCCCTAACCTTACGTCTGCTAATCGTAATGCCCCTTTTTCCCCCTTGTCCCTCCCTTCCCACCCGTCCTCCCCAGTCCCTTTCCCTTTGGTAACTATTAGTCCGTTCTTGGGTTCTGTGAGTCTGCTGCTGTTTTGTTCCTTCAGTTTTTTTCTTTGTTCTTATACTCCACATATGAGTGAAATCATTTGATACTTGTCTTTTTCGGCTTGGCTTATTTCACTGAGCATAATACCCTCTAGCTCCATCCATGTTGTTGCAAATGGTAGGATTTGTTTTCTTCTTATGGCTGAATAATATTCCATTGTGTATATGTACCACCTCTTCTTTATCCATTCATCTACTGATGGACACTTAGGTTGCTTCCATTTCTTGGCTATTGTAAATAGTGCTGCAATAAACATAGGGGTGCATCTGTCTTTTTCAAATTGGGCTGCTGCATTCTTAGGGTAAATTCCTAGGAGTGGAATTCCTGGGTCAAATGGTATTTGTATTTTGAGTTTTTTGAGGAACCTCCATACTGCTTTCCACAATGGTTGAACTAATTTGCATTCCCACCAGCAGTGTAGGAGGGTTCCCTTTTCTCCACATCCTCGCCAACATTTGTTGTTGTTTGTGTTTTGTATGTTGGCTATCATCACTGGTGTGAGGTGGTATCTCATTGTGGTTTTAATCTGCATTTCTCTGATGATTAGTGATGTGGAGCATCTTTTCATGTGCTTGTTGGCCATCTGAATTTCTTCTTTGGAGAAGTGTCTATTCATGTCCTCTGCCCATTTCTCAATTGGACTGTTTGCTTTTTGTTTGTTGAGGTGTGTGAGTTCTTTATATATTTTGGATGTCAACCCCTTATCGGATACGTCATTTATGAATATATTCTCCCAAACTGTAGAATGTCTTTTTGTTCTACTGATGGTGTCCTTTGCTGTACAGAAGCTTTTCAGCTTGATATAGTCCCACTTGTTCATTTTTGCTTTTGTTTCCCTTGCCCGGGGAGATATGTTCATGAAGAAGTCGCTCATGTTTATGTCCAAGAGATTTTTGCCTATATTTTTTTCTAAGAGTTTTATGGTTTCATGACTTACATTCAGGTCTTTGATCCACCTTGAGTTTACCTTTGTGTATGGGGTAGACAGTAGTCCAGTTTCATTCTCTTACATGTAGCTGTCCAGTTTTTCCAACACCAGCTGCTGAAGAGGCTGTCATCTCCCCATTGTATATCCAAGGCTCCCTTTATCAAATATTAATTGACTGTATATGTTTGGGTTGATGTTTGGATTTTCTATTCTGTTCCACTGGTCTGTGGGTCTGTTTTTGTGCCAATACCAAATTGTCTTGATTACTGTGGCTTTGTAGTAGAGCTTGAAGTCAGGGAGTGTAATTCCCCCTGTTTTATTCCTCCTTCTCAGGATTGCTTTGGCTATTCGGGGTCTTTTGTGGTTCCATATGAATTTTAGAATTATTTGTTCCAGTTCATTGAGGAAAGCTGTTGGTAGTTTGATAGGGATTGCATTGAATCTGTAGATTGCTTTAGGTAGTGTAGCCATTTTGACAATATTTATTCTTCCTAGCCAAGAGCATGGGATGCATTTCCATTTGTTAGTGTCCTCTTTAATTTCTCTTAGGAGTGTCTTGTAGTTTTCAGAGTACAGGTCTTTCACTTCCTTCGTTAGGTTTATTCCTAGGTATTTTATTCTTTTTGATGCAATTGTGAATGGAATTGTTTTCTGATTTCTCTTTCTGTTAGTTCATCATTAGTGTATAGGAAAGCAACAGATTTCTGTGTGTTAATTTTGTATCCTGCAACTTTGCTGAATTCAGATATTAGTTCTAGTAGTTTTGGAGTGGAGTCTTTAGGGTTTTTTATGTACAATATCATGTCATCTGCAAATAGTGACAATTTGACTTCTTCTTTACCAATCTGGATGCCTTGTATGTCTTTGTTTTGTCTGGTTGCCGTGGCTAGGACCTCCAGTACTATGTTGAATAACAGTGGAGAGAGTGGGCATCCCTGTCTTGTTCCCGATCTTAGATGAAAAGCTTTTAGCTTCTCGAAGTTCAGCTATATTTTTAATAAAGCACTGGCTCTACTTTGTGCAGTCTTGAGGTCAGATGGTCTGCTCCTATATGCCACATGCCTTAATGCTGGCTTAGTTGTATCTCATAGTCTGTGTTCAGGTCCAGCAAACATTGAAGGCCAAGCACTTGGGGGATACAATCTAGCTGAGGAAGAGTGGGGAACCCTGTTAGGAGCAGATTTGTTTCCTACAGTACACTAGCCTTGCAAATACAGAAAAATGTTCTCACAACTGAGCTCATTTATGTGTTCAGCCATACAGATTGTGGATGTGAAAATGTAGAAGTTTTGAGTTCCTGCTGTATACTCAGAATAGCTACAGAATTCCTTGAAAATTTAGTCTTCGATATCGTTTGCTGCAGGCTTTCCTTTTTAAGACACAGTTCTTAGAGGTGTCCAGGTAAAACATGTAATTATGAGAGCTATAATTAAGTTCTCATTCCTTGGCTTCTAGAATAAGTTATGTGCAAATCTGAAAAAAAAAAAAAGATAGCAGGTTAGTAGGCTCAAACCTATCCCGGACAGTTTACTTTGTTGTGCATGCATGTGTGTACGAGGTGTGTGCGAGTGTGCACACACCATAATGTGATGTCTTTACAAAACAAAACAAGACCTGACCTATTTAAGTATAATTTCTGTAGACTCCCTCTACTCTGAAGTTTGTATCTCAAGGCCTGAAGATGTCCTGAAGGAAAGCAGTAGAGGCAGACCACAGATACTGAAGTTATTGGGGCTCAAACCTTGGTCCACTATTTCTAATTTTGTGACCTTGAGCATTGTAGATCTCTCAGCATCAGGTTTCCCTCCCATATTTTTGGTTTTACCTCCCTATCTACTTAAAATCTCACCACCCCAAGAACACCTATACATCTTTCTTAGGGCTAGTTATGTGCTGGGCACCAGGTGAGGAGCCTTACATGCATTAATTCTCATCTTTCATGCCAGGATATATTATTATCCCCATTTTCTAGCTAAGACTGGAGATTGGAGAAGTTAAGTAATCCTGGTCTGGGGAGAAAGAACATGGATTGATTTCTGGCTTTGGTTCTGCCATTTTACCACAAGCCGTTTAATGACTCTTGTGAAATGTAGCTTAAGAATTATAAATGAGACAACACATTTAAAGCATGGTACCTGGCTCATAGGAGGTGTGAGTGTTTCTTGAAGAGAATAATGATTAAGTCAAAGACTTAATGAGTGGAATACAGTATGGCAACATTTATTAAGAACTATGTAATAAAGTTTATTCCCCTTGTCATTGGAATAATTTGCTCCTTAAAGTTTATCCTAATGAAATAATTCAAGAGGAGAAGTTGTATGAACAAAGATTTGTTTATTTATTCATCATTTAACCACCACTTAATAAGACCATCCTTTGTACCATGCACAGGTAAGATTGGGGACATAGGCCCTCTCTGTCATGGGTGCTTACAGTCCACATTACATGAGAGTGAAGAACTGGAAGTGGAGTAAGCATCCAGTATTAGGGAGATGGTTAGGTAACCAAGAATAAACTAAGTTGTTTGGATAGTATGTAAACATTAAGAATGGTAATTTGGAAGACCATATAGAAGCATAGAGGAATATTTGAGTATTAAGAAGTAGTAAAATTATCTTTAGATGCCTTGGAGGGTTCAGCTATGTTTGAAGTTTTTTTTTTCTAGTATTATTAATGTACAATTACATGAGCAACATTATGGTTACTAGAATCCCCCTATTATCAAGTCCCACCACATACCCCATTACAGTCACTGTCCATCAGCGTAGTAAGATGCTATAGAATCACTACTTGTCTTCTCTGTGTTATACTAGCTTCCCCGTACCCCACCTCATTACATTATGTGTGCTAATTGTAATACCGCTTTTTCCCCCTTATCCCTCCCTTCCCAAACATCTTCCCCAGTCCCTTTCCCTCTGGTAACTGTTAGTCCATTCTTGGGTTCTGTGAGTCTGATGCTGTTTTATTCCTTCAGTTTTTTCTTTGTTCTTATTCTCCACAGATGAGTGAAATCATTTGATACTTGTCTTTCTCCCCCTGGCTTATTTCACTGAGCATAATACCCTCTAGCTCCATCCATGTTGTTGCAAATGGAAGGATTTGTTTTCTTCTTATGGCTGAATAATATGCCATTGTGTATATGTACCACATCTTCTTTATCCATTCATCTACTGATGGACACTTAGGCTGCTTCCATTTCTTGGCTATTGTAAATAGTGCTGCGATACACATAGGGTGCATATGTCTTTTCAAACTGGGCTGCTGCATTCTTAGGGTAAAATTCCTAGGAGTGGGATTCTTGGGTCAAATGGTATTTCTATTTTGAGTTTTTTGAGGAACCTCCATATTGCTTTCCACAATGGTTGAACTAATTTACATTCCCACCGGCAGTGTAGGAGGGCTCCCCTTTCTCCACATTCTCACCAACATTTGTTGTTGTTTGTGTTTTGGATGTTGTCCATCCTCACTGGTGTGAGGTGATATCTCATTGTGGTTTTAATCTGCATTTCTCTGATGATTAGCGATGTGGAGCATCTTTTCATGTGCCTGTTGGCCATCTGAATTTCTTCTTTGGAGAAGTGTCTGTTCATATCCTCTGCCCATTTTTTAATTGGATTATTTGCTTTTTGTTTGTTGAGGTGCGTGCGTTCTTTATATATTTTGGATGTCAGTCCCTTATCGGATATGTCATTTATGAATATATTCTCCCAAACTGTAGGATGTCTTTTTGTTCTACTGATGGTGTCCTTTGCTGTACAGAAGCTTTGCAGCTTGATATAGTCCCACTTGTTCATTTTTGCTTTTGTTTCCCTTGCCCAGGGAGATATGTTCATGAAGAAGTTGCTCGTGTTTATGTCCAAGAGATTTTTGCCTATGTTTTTTTCTAAGAGTTTTGTGGTTTCATGACTTACATTCAGGTCTTTGACCCATTTTGAGTTTACTTTTGTGTATGGGGTTTGACACTAATCCAGTTTTATTCTCTTACATGTAGCTGTCCAGTTTTGCCAAAAACAGCTGTTGAAGAGGCTTTCATTTCCCCATTGTAGATCCATGGCTCCTTTATCATATATTAATTGACCGTATATGTTTGGTTAATGTCTGGGCTTTCTATTCTGTTCCACTGATCTGTGGGTCTGTTTTTGTGCCAATACCAAATTGTCTTGATTACTGTAGCTTTGTAGTACAGCTTGAAGTCTGGGAGCGTATTTCCCCATTTTATTCTTCCTTCTCAGGATTGCTTTGGCTATTCGGGGTCTTTTGTGTTTCCATATGAATTTTAGAACTATTTGTTCCAGTTCATTGAACAATGCTGTTGGTATTTTGATAGGGATTGCATTGAATCTGTAGATTGCTTTAGGGAGTATAGCCATTTTGACAATATTTATTCTTCCTAGCGAAGAGCATGGGATGAGTTTCCATTTGTTAGTGTCCTCTTTAATTTCTCTTAGGAGTGTCTTGTAGTTTTCTGGGTATAGGTCTTTCACTTCCTTCGTTAGGTTTATTCCTAGGTATTTTATTCTTTTTGATGCAATTGTGAATGGCGTTGTTTTCCTGATTTCTCTTTCTGTTAGTTCATTGTTAGTGTATAGGAAAGCAACAGATTTCTGTGTGTTAATTTTGTATCCTGCAACTTTGCTGAATTCAGATATTAGTTCTAGTAGTTTTGGAATGTTTATGATTTTTATTTTGAACTCTCTCTCAGGAAGATTGGTGAGTTCAGTTTCATTTGGTCCTTTTTCTGGGGTTTGAGATTTTGGTCTGAACCATGTTCTTTTGATGTTTCATATTTCTGTGTGGTGTCCTCCTGTGTCCAGAAGCTCCAGTCTCTGGAGCTGCTCAGCCCCTAGAGTGAGGTTAGGGGTCGTAGGGGAGCGGAGCTGGTGCCTGGGGGGAGGAAGGAACTGTTCCTGAGTCCTGCCTGCAGTGCCTGTCTCCCATATGAGAGCCAGTGGGCCGAGCACACTGGTGTAAGCCGCTGTGCTCTGCGTCTCTAGCTGTTGTAGGTGGACCTCCCTCTGACTGGTCTGACGCCAGCGCAGTGACTTCTGGTTTGCGAGCAGGTGCTGGTAGGCTAGTAGGAAGGCACAGCAGGGTGCGTGTCACAGTGGGGGGGCCTTGGAGCTGAGTAGCCAGCCAAGGGTATGGAGCGCCTGAAGCTCCCCAAAGTTCCCAATCTGCTGGGCAGAGTGTGCCCAGACAGCCTTGTCCCCATCCCTTCTCCTCGCACATCAAGCTCTGTGCAAACTCCGTCCCTTTAGCACTCCTCTCGCTGCTAGGAAGCCTGTCAGATCGCCCACCTTTCCTTAAATAGTCCCAGAGTGGCTGGGTGTGGATCCCGTCCTCCACAGATGGCTGGAATCTGTTTTTCAAGCACTCTGCCTGTCCCAGCTCCCCATCCTCCAGAGCACCACGCAATGTAGATTTCTGCTCGCAAAGCAGATCTCCGGAGCTAGGTGTTCAGCAGTCCTAGGCTTACACCCTCTCCCTGCTCCTTTTCTCTTCCTCCCTCTGGTGAGCTGGGGTGGGGGAAGGGCTTGAGTCCCGCCAGATCAAGGCTTTTGTATGTTACCCTGTTTCGTGAGGTCTGTATGCAGTCTGGTGCAGCCTTCTTTCCTGTTGCTGTTTTAGGGTTAGTTGTATTAACTATATTTTCACACTATCTGTGGTTTTGGGAGGAGTTCTCTTTCTCACCTCTCACGCTGCCATCTTGAATCTCCCCTATCCATGTTTGAATTTTATATTTGGACAAAAACAAAGACAATGTGCTAAAATAAAATACTTTTATTAGTATAATAAGATTTGAAGTGAACTTTAACAAATTTATTTGCTATGTATTTTTCTTTTCTATAAAATTAAAAAAGGCAGCACACTTCAGTGGTGGAGCTGCAATGGATACTGCCAGGGACTGGGGAAGATAAGGTTCTCTTCCACATCCATGAATGTTCATCCATCCATTATTGTTTCTTCTCCCCATAGGGCCATGTGAAACTTTCTGACTTTGGCCTTTGCACAGGACTGAAAAAAGCACATAGGACAGAATTTTATAGGAATCTGAACCACAGCCTCCCCAGTGATTTCAGTAAGTGTTAACAGTAATGTAGGCTTTTTAAATCTCTTAACTGGGCCTAGAGGAACTGTTCCCCTGAAAACCAAAACAAGGATGGATGGACAGATTAGGATATTGTCATAGCATCAGTCTTCAGAGAATAAAAATGCCTTCCCAGGTTTGTCTGTGATTTGTGTTCTATGGTGAGGCAAGATGAGTACTACCAAATATGTTAAGGTGGATGTTGGAAAGAGCTTTCTTTGGAGCTCTACTCAGAAGGTTGGTGGGTGGGTGGGAAGGGTGAGGGGGATAAAAGGGCACAAAAATTCTTAATCATAGTGTGAGTTGGTCATGGGGATGGTAGTACTGAATGGAGAATATAGCCATTGATTCTGTAACATCTTCCTGTGTTGACAAGATAGTAACTGCACTAGAGGGGTGAGGATATAATAATAGGGGTACTGTTGAATGACTGTGCTGTATACCTGAAGCCAATATAAGATTGTATATCAACAATACTTAAATTTTAAAAAGTTTACTGGGGATGAATATGTGGCAGGCAAGCAGTAGTAGAGGAAGTAGGTCTTGTGACCAACCCCAGATTAGATTTATCCTAGGTACATCTTTCTGGCCTAGCAGAAAGTAAGTTATCCTCAAGAGTATCACTTTCACTTAAGCACTAATCAAACTGTTGCAACAATGTAGTAAAATTACAGTGCATTCTAGAGAAGCTTGTGGCAAATAATGTATTATAAATTAAGAAGTTTCTGATCATGTAACAATTACCATTCTTGGAAATTTGATGATAATTTTGAGAAATTGTGAATGTTTTTAGGTCTACTCTGGGACTTTTGCTTCTGATGAATCTGAATTAAGTAATTCTGATTAAGGCCCATCTTTGTCCTGTCTAGCTGCATGATCCACATGCAAGTGCTGCTTATGATTCTCACTGGTTGATTCTTTGAGTTAGTGCTTTAAAGCCTTTGGTTTGGGCTTATAAACTTGCTGGGAAGTGTGTTTTCCAGAGTTATTTATGTATGTGCAGAAAAGTAAGAGTTTAGGGTCTCATGTGGTTTGAATCAGAACCTGAAAAAGTAGTAAAGATTCCTGTCTTAACTTTGATTAGAACTTGTTTCCTCTACATTTAGCTTTCCAGAATATGAATTCCAAAAGGAAAGCAGAAACCTGGAAAAGAAATAGACGTCAGCTTGTAAGTAATATCTGTGGCTTCTTAAATGCTACAAACAAACTTATGTTTATAGTTCAAAAAATATGCATATAAATTTGCATTTGATAAGTGTTTGTGGTGTGTATGTCTCCCTTGCTTTTAAGATTACCTTACTAGAGCACTGTCATCATGTCAGCAATACCAAAAATAATCTTTTGAAGGAGAGGAGAAAATGTGACATTTTCAGAGGATGACCTCCTGACCTGTCATATTGGTGATGGCCCTTTTCTTTCCAGTTCCACCTGTTCCCAATAAGTGGGGTTCTGTTTCAGCTGAAATTTTTTCAAAATGAAATGAAGTAAAAATACCTACCCAGAGTTTTAAGGCAGTGGTTCTCAAACTTAAAATTTTGATTCACTTATGTGAGTTGAGACTCCTCAATTTCCTGCCCCACCCTTTGCTGCTGTGTGGTGGAAAAAAAGAACTGGGTGATAAAAATTGGAGAGAAATTTAAGGGAAATGTTTCTTACTTTATAAGTATTTGAGTATATACACATAAAATTATGCCCCACAAGCTTAAAAATAAGTAACATTATTGCATTTACCTTGTTGGAAAGTTATTGAAATAGTACAGATTCACCAGTGATACATTGCTGTTTAGGCAAACCTTTATTCTGATTCATTGGTTCACGTTTGATGTGCAGGGTGTATGTCCCAATGTTTAGTTATTGGAAAACTGACTAGAGATAATAGAAATGTGTATCACTCCATGCTTAGGCTTTGCTAGAAACCAATAGCAAATGAAATTGATGATGGTAACACTAAACTAACAGTTGGTCTTCAGAAAGCAAGAAAAGCAGCAATAGAAAACTACAACTCAGAATTATGGTCATGAAACATGTATTATGTAGAAATAGTGGCACTTCTGCTTTTTGGTGTATACAGTAGTAACTTGGCAAGTTTGCCAAATAATGTGTTTTGGCCAGACTTCTTAGTAAAATAATAAATTAGAATTCTCTAAAGTGTCTTTACTAACTCACTTAGTAAACTGTTAATGAGTAGTAGGTAGGTATCAGACATATGTGAAAATTGAAGCCTGTAGAATTGTTCAGGAAAGAATCATAGGAAAGCCTTACATTTTTTAAATTTATTTGAGGCCCATCAGTGGGCCTCCGTCCATGCTTTGAGTATTATAATTTTTATGATAAAACTGGGCCCTTAGGAGAGGCATTAACTTAAACCAAACACTTTTGTAGATGTGAAAAACTGAAACATATTTGATGCCTTTTTCTGACATTAACTTGGGACACTTAAGTTTGGTATGGTTAGTCACATCATAGTCTCCTTTCCTTAGGAACTTTAAATATCTAAATTCTGAATGTGGTTGAAAAACTGTTTACATAGCCTGTTGAGGGTTAGGGACTGTCAGGAGCAAACGTGGTCAGATGCTTTTATTATGTATCTCCATAGAGCAGTAGGTCTTAACCTTGGTTACACTTCAGAATCATCGGGGGAACTTCAAAACATACTGATGTATGTCTAAGTCCCACCCAGGGTTCTGATTCAGTTCGCTTAGGATATAAACTGGGTATCTGATTTTTAAAATGAGTCTGAGTGATTCTGCTGTGCAGTGAAGGTTGGGACCCTCCACTGGAGAGACTGTTTCTTAAACAATAGCTCCTGTATTTTTTTGGAAAACTGATATTTACCTGTGTTTTGAAAGGTAATGAAAGGTAGGGAATCTTCTGTGATTTCTTTTTGTTTTTGTTTCTAGAGCAAGCTAAGATTTAACCTTTGGCCACTTGTTAATATTTTTTTTGGTTGTGATTAAGCTTAAATAGCATAAATTATCCTTATACTCTGAGACAGTCTTTATGCTCTTTGACAAACACCAAAGGGTCATGTCAGATTTACTAGGAACCACTTACAGGTCTATAAGAAGGTGATTTCACAATTTCCATATTTGGAGGTAAATGTCCTTTAATAGTTAAAAATGTCTTTTAAAAAAATATGAATAAATTAAGATTCTCATGCTGTGATTAAGGTTCTTGCCTTTTTATTCTGCCTGCAATAGAAGTGGAAAAGTGTTAAGGTCATCCTCATATTACCTCTTTTGATAACTTGGAGAAAGTAAAGCTACTCTCAGTCTTCAAAAGGTCAGTCAGCCCTGTGCTTTTGGCCTTTTGTAAGTGATCCTCTTCAGGTAGTACCAAGTGAAAGGTTAATATTAGTTAATGCTTAATGTAAATTTACTGCTGTAGATGTAATTAAGAGATGTAATTGCTCACCTAGCCTATTACTTTTCAGTACATTGAAAATCACTAAAAAATATTAGAGGCTTTAGCTTCACTTCTTGGCTGCTTACATTATATTGTAAAGTTTTAAATATCTGTGTGGTCCTGAGTAACCTTAGGCTCCAGTAACTGTTGAAGAAATAGATATGTCAGCTTTAAGTTATTAAAATCACAGAGGTAAGAGATAA
Organism: Smutsia gigantea; assembly: GCA_032199065.1. Lineage (NCBI taxonomy): Eukaryota > Metazoa > Chordata > Mammalia > Pholidota > Manidae > Smutsia > Smutsia gigantea. Next base: position 61,863 of record JAVSCE010001172.1, read on the forward strand.
AGTACAGATAGGTATCCAGTCTTTGTTGGTTAATTATTACTTTTTAGCATAGAATTTATAGAAGTGATTAAGTAGGAAATTAAATTGCTTTATTTCCCCTAAAATCCTAAATGAAATCAGAAGTTGGGATACATCATGTGTTTGAAATGACTACTAACAATTAACAAATCTGTTTTATAGGGTAGCTCTCATTGAGGCTATAAATACCCAGACAGCAAAAGGAAAAAGAAGGGTACGGATTTGAGGTATTAAGAGCTTATAATTAGAGGACACCTGGTCTGGAAAACAAAGGTTTGGGAAGAGTGGGTAGTGTCTAGATTAGAAATACCTGCTACCTTAGGCTATCAGTGTGGTAAAATGAGAGTGAGCTCCTAAGGTGGGACTCTAGTTCCTAGAGTGAGAGCATTACCTTATATCACAAGTTTGAGTTGGCTGTTGGCTATATTTTATAACGTTGAGTTTTTTTTTTAACACCTTAATATTCAGCTTTGCTGGACTAAACTAGTCTCTAAGTTGAATGGTTTCTGTAATTCCTTAACCTTTATGATAAGAAGGAAAATACTGCTGCTTCTTGAGGAGGGCCCAATCCATTTTTCAGACTTTAAAGCTTTATAAAAACAGCAACTGGCATTTATGTTATTTAATACGTGTATTTAAAAGGAAACAATGCACAATTATCTATACGGAAAAAAATGGTTCCTACCTTACAGTATACACAAAAATAAATTGTATGGAAAATAAAATTTCTAAAATTTTAGGAGAAAATACAAGGCAATAGCTTTCTGACCTTGGAGTAAGAAACAGTTTCTTAAACAACATGTGAGAAGTGCAAATCATAAAGGAAAACGATTTATTTTACTGCTTTAATGAAAAAAAATCCTAGTATATTAAATTGTATATTAAAAGAAATAAACAAATGAAAAGGCAAGCCATATGGTCCAAGTACTTTGGAATTATCTTACAGTTCATGTGCATACCCTACAACACAGCAGTTCTACACCTAGTTATATGCCCTGCAGAAACTTGCACCTGTGAAATGCTTATCGCATTTTCATAACAGCAAAAAACTGGAAATAACCCAGTGTCCTTTGACAGGAAAACGGTTACATTCTGGAATAGTATATTTTAGAGCAGTGAAAATAATTGAACTACAACTACATGTGGCATCATGGATCAGTTTTAGGAACAAAACATAAAAGGAAAAATCACATAGCAAAGACTGCAAGTAGAATGATACCAAAGCTCAAAGGCAAAACTAAACAAGATCTCGCTTAGAGAAACACATGTGGCAAAATTGAATTTCTTTTCAAAAGCAGAGGAGTGATAAACTTAGAGTTGAGCAGGAGTTAGGAGGAGAAGCAGGAAGATGGGATGGAGATGGGTGTTTAGCTTTAATGATACTGGTAATATTTTGGTTCTTTAGTTGAACTCATGGATATTCATTTTCATTATTATGCTTCCTAATTTGATAATCAACACATTTTTTGGTGTGTGACAAATATTACATCATTTAAAAAATCATGATAAAAATGATAAGCCTCAGACTGGAAGAAGATAGTCACAATATGTAAAACTATAAAAGATTAATGTTCTGAATCAGTATTAATGCCCTGGTTTCATAAGGAATTCCTACGAATTAGTAAAAAAGATAATGCAACCAAAAAAACTAACAGGCAAAGGATCTGAACAGGAATTCACAGGAAAAACACCTGAATGGCTAGTTACCATGTGAATATGTTCAACTTTACCAGAAATAAGAGACATGCAAATTAAAGCAGCAAAATTCCATTTCCTATTCATCAGATTGGTAATAATTTAAAAGTCTGACCAAGTCAAGTGTTGGTGAGATGTGGAACACCAGCAGCTTATTCACACTGGGGGTGTTTAAATAGATAAAACCACTTTGGAGGACAGTTGGAAGATGTCTAATTAAGCTGAAGACGCTCATAATGCAAGACCCAGCGATACCACTAGTATCCTCTGCAGTGCCCAGGAGGTGTTATAAGAATGTTTATTCGGGTGCTACTTGTCATAGTGAAACACTGGAAGCAACAGAAGTGTCCATTTACAGGAGAATGGATAAAAAACATTGTGATGGTATGACAGTAGAATATAGTAGTGAAATGGGTAAATGAGCTACATGAGTAAATCTCAAAATATAGTGTTGAATAAAAACAAGTTGTAGCAACGCAGAATAATGCAGTACAGCATGAAACCCTTTGTTAAGTTAAAATATATAAGAAGTAATATGTGATATATGTGAATATTCATACAAGCATTGAGCACAGCAATTTCGGGGTAGTTTTGACTTCAGTAGGGGTGGAGGGAGGGACTGTCTGGCTTTAATACAGTTTCTGTAGTTTTGTTTCAAAAAGACAAATGATCTGAGACAAACATGGTAGATTATTAACCTCTGTTTAATATGCTTAATGAGGATGTGTTGTATTTTCTGTACTTTTTTTCCTCTGTGTTTACAGTGTTTCATAATAAATACTTTTAAAAGACAACCCAGGTGTAATTTTTACTTTCAGAAGACATGTAATTTAGAAAGCACCTAGGTCAGAGCCTTCCATGTGTTAGATCCTCCTGTGCTGAGCACAGGCTTTGTATCTTACCCCAGTACTGCGGCCCTGGTACATGAGAGTAGATTGCTTGCATTTAGAAAGATCTTTCTCTAAGAGCTATTTACATAAATGATAAGTTTGGTAAACATTTATAAATCTTTAACCTATAGGATGTAACTTTAGCATTTGATCGCAAAGCTTCCTTTCATAATTTTCTCAAATCAAAGAATATATATGGTAGAAAGAGGGATGATTTGGAACAAGATATTTAACTTCCAAATTGAGCTCTGCCACTTAACTAGTTCTGAGGCTTGGGCAATACTGTTTTGGGTGTTGTCAGATTTTTTATCTGCAAAGTTGGGCTAATGTCCTCTTGCTGAGTTTTGTCGGGCCTAAATAGGCTCACAAACGTAAGAAAAATAAAGCCTGCCACTTACTGGGGGCACAGTAAATGGTGGCATTAGCTTTTTTTTTGACCTGGTCAAGTATGGGCTGTGGCTGTCTTTAGAAGGGGTCTGTTGCCTCACTGGCATAACTGGCAAAGCTTTATTGTTCATTTTGGAAGTGCTCTGGCAAATCAGCCTTGCCATTAAGCTACTGGGTTGTCCTGCTTACTTGTGGGTAGCTGTTGGTGGTACTGGTAGCCTTTGGTCTCTAGAACAGAACTCTGGGCACCCTCCTGCTTGCTGGGCCACCCTGACATGTGGTACGTGTTTCAGGCCTTCTCCACAGTAGGCACTCCTGACTACATTGCTCCCGAAGTGTTCATGCAGACCGGGTACAACAAGCTCTGTGATTGGTGGTCGCTTGGGGTGATCATGTATGAGATGCTCATCGGTAAGTTGCATGCTTTCAGAGGACTTTTTCTGTGCATTCAGGAAAGATTCCTACATTGATAGTAGACCGTGTTTCAGTTGGGGTGATCTAAGCATTTTCCCCCTTGTCTGTCAAAGTGAAGTTACCTAGGTAGAAAGCTCATGACCATCAGGAGTATCCTACACTATATTCTCTGGCCTACAGGCATGCTGTGGTTGCTTTGCTGACCATTTATCATATTTTTCTTCTATTTTTTCATCTGCATCTACCATCCCTTTCAGTCACTGGCATTTATTAAACATCATTGTTTACAGAGAACTTTAACTGGGCATTGCCTCATGCACTTCTTATTTGCTATCCCTTTTCTCAGAGCCTTCAAAGTATGGAGTGCCCTGAACCCCCTGACCTCTCTTATTTGGATGGTGTGTCTGTGTATTTAGGGGACACATCTGTGGGGGTGGCCATATACCCGAGAGCATGAGGAGAGTGCATATATTTGTGGCGGGACCAAGTGAGTCTGTGTGCACGACTGGTGAGGCATCTGTCTGGCTGCGTTGTCTTTGGGAACATAGGATGGATGCCTGTGGAGGTGGACGTAGTCTGTGTGGAGGTCCAGTGGAGTACTATATATGGCTTGTGAGAATTTATCCTCTTGGCTGTAATCCTCAAAAAGAGGCAAGCATGGTGGTCACTTTTAAAAACAGCTTTTTTCTTACTCAGGTTGTTAAGGCATTTCACCTGTATGAGGATAGTCCTAGAAGGGAGTCATGTCCTAATCATGTTGTCTCATCCTTTTATTCGGGCAGCAATTCCCACATCTGCAGCTCTGCTTAGGTCTGTCTTTTTCCAGCTCCAGCTATTAGCTGGCTTGCTGGGGGTACCAGAAGCACTTCACTTCGGGTTTAGGGGAAAATAAAAAATTGGTGTAGATGTTTTCTGGGATGAGTAGAAAACCTGTCCATGTCATGGAGGGAAGAACATACAGGGTCATTAGAGTTACAGAGAATCATATTAAAGAGAATAATCTCAGTCAGATTCAGAGTTCTGGGATATTAAAGCTTCAAAGTTCCTTTTTTGTTACAGGCTACCCACCTTTCTGTTCTGAGACCCCTCAAGAGACATATAAGAAGGTGATGAACTGGAAAGAAACTCTGACTTTTCCCCCAGAAGTTCCTATTTCTGAGAAAGCCAAGGATCTAATTTTGAGGTACCAGTCAGAGAACCTCTTTCCCTTCCTACCACCCAGGCTTTTTGACACGAGTGAATCCATTTTTCAAAAATTTTAGTTATTTCCTGGGTCTGCCCCCTGTTTTCTGTCATTCTTTTTTGATAAAAGGGAAAAGTTATTCCTTTTCTTTTTCTGAAGAGACTACATGAGGTATGCGGAAAGGCTGAAAGGCTGCTGTCTTTTCCAGATTCTGCTGTGAATGGGAACATAGAATTGGAGCCTCTGGAGTTGAGGAAATCAAAAGTAATTCTTTCTTTGAAGGCGTTGACTGGGAACATATCAGGTATATCCATATAAAAGCTTCCAGGATTATTTCAGAAAGTCTGTAGTTTGCTTAATACTAAATTGGAAGCACCATTTCATTACTGGCAAGCCAAGTAAGGGAACAGAGCTTCTTAGAAATTCAGGTCTTTTCCTGATGTTCATTCTTGGTGAGGATTGGGAGTTGGAGCTTCTCATCTGCCGTGTGTCACGGGTATGCTGAAGCCAGCAGTTATTTCCAAGGTAAAGTGAACTTGGGTTCCACTGGGGAAGGGATCATCTCAGAATTGTGTTGCACCTGGTTTTACTTAGAACACACCAGCCTCTCATGTTGGGAGCTGTGGGCAGGACTGTACCTGGCCATAGGATAGGGGCTTTCACAAAGAGACAGAGAAGGCAGAGAGGAGAGGAAGAGGGACTGGGGTGGGGAGGGGCACAGAGCAGAGTGGGGCGCGAGAGTGAGAGTTGTTAGTTTAGCAGTGGGGGCTGTAGAGCGCTGCCAGCGGTGCCCGCCTGCCGGTGGTCCCAGACCTTCTTACTCAGCGTTCTTTGGTTCCTAAACAGAGGGTGAAGTAGTTATCATCTATTTCACAGTCGCGTTCTGATTTGCATCCTTGTGATTTTTACCTTTGCTTGTTTGTGCTGTGGCTTTGGCCACTCTACTTTTTGGCACCTCTGGTAGAGGCAGGGCACCTGAGGGGACACTCAGAGGTTCATTTAGCAGACACTGCAGGTGATCAGGGAGAGTGCATGAACTGTGGATTTTAATTTTTCATTATTTTTATCTTCCTTACTGTGAATAATTGTTACTTGTGATTTTTCAGTGTAATTTGTTTCGTTTGGATCAGTCAGTTGGCATGGCCTTTCAGAGAAAGTGAATGCTGCCTGCCAATGGTAGTCTTCCTGTTCAGACCAGGGGCTTTTTTTGGACAAATACTTGATTAGTTATGATCCGTGTGATTACTAACCTTAGTAATTTCTGGCATTATTCTTGGCAGAGAGAGACCTGCTGCAATATCTATTGAAATCAAAAGCATTGATGATACCTCAAATTTTGATGAATTTCCAGAATCTGATATTCTTAAGCCAACAGGTAATACCACCAACACTGTCTCCTGCTGCCTTGTAAGTGCAATATTTCCCCCCAGTTTTGGAGTGATGTTTACAAATCAGGGTAGAGAGCATGGAGAGGAACTTTAGTTCTTCAGGTTCTTTGTAAGTATTTTTCCAGTGCTAATGCTGGGTAGCAGTGAGACCTTGTCGAATGGAAAATGAATGCTAACTGCCATGTTGATACTGTTCAGCTGGGTGGGTAAATCAAAAAGATCTGTTATTTTGCTGTTACTTATTAAATTAAAGGTGAGGTCACCTGAAATGACAGAAATGGGAAAATAAAACTTAAAATATTTGTGAAAAATACGAGGTTCAAAGAACATAGCAAGCAATGTAGAAAAGTCACAGAGTGAAAAACAACTTTAACCCCAGTAAACATTGGTATGCTTCAGAATGTCATGCCTTCAGTTCTGAGGAGTCCTTGGGGTGACGGCAGTGAACTGGCTTTCACGTGTATTTCTTTCCCAGTGGTAACAAGCAATCACCCTGAGGCTGACTACAAGAACAAAGACTGGGTCTTCATCAATTACACCTACAAGCGCTTCGAGGGCCTGACGGCACGGGGGGCAATACCTTCCTACATGAAAGTGGCAAAATAGTGTCCCAGATGCTGGCCTGACTGGAGCAGAGTTTTTTGTGCAACACCACGGTTTTCCTCTTGCACTGTTTTGGAAAGAGCTTCCAAGAAGTTTATGACACCCACCGATAGGTCATGGTAAATTGAAATGTAATAGTGTGGATTCTCTTCATAATGCATCTGAGGATCTGTAGAACAAAGACAGCCATTTCTACTGCAGCGCCATAAACAGCTGTCCTGCTTCTTGAGAAGTATCATGAGCCGATTTGATAGATGTTTTAAAAAAGTTGAGTTTTCCTAATAAGTTCATCAGAACAAAGGGAAAAAAACAGTTGGATTGTAACATAAACTTACTGAATATCCGCCAATTCCTGTGATTTTGTGACATGCTTTCTGCCAAGCCCACCAAGTATTTCTTTTTTCTTTACAGCTAAAAGTTCCATGTCCTATGGAAATAAACAATAACGAAGCCTCAGCAGCCAGCATTCTGGCTGAAGGAAGTGATCTGCCACCCCTGGAGGGCGTGGTGATCGTAGTTTCTCCCCATACCTCGGCCTCCGCAAGTGGCTTTTAATACCTTATACCTTTCATTCATGGTGCACTTTATTTATGGTACTAGTACAAAGACCCTCAATCCATTGATCTGTCTCTTCCCACCCATCTAAAATACTCATGCTGCTTTTTTGAGTGTTGATGGGATGTAGTTGGTCCATGTTGCTCTTAGAAGGCCCAAAAAGCCAGTGGGCATTGCCAAGGTGTCCTGATCACATGGAAAACTCTCACTTTCTCTTCAGGGCCGTATCAGAAAACCCCTAAGAGTTGCCATGGACCAGCAATACCCAAAAGCGCTGCCAACAGCAATGCGGTTTTTCCTGGGAACATGGCAAGGATAGTCCAGGCAGAGACAGGAGGTGTGGAACCCTCTTGGTTCAGGTGCTGCCCCTGCTCAGCCTCCAGAGCCTCCTTGGAAGTGGTGAAGGAATAGAAAGGGCAGAGCCACCTACAAGTCCTTGTAAAGTTCACTCCTCAATCCTTGGTGCAACTGTGTTTTGTCTTGTCTCTGTTATTTTCCCCTCCAAACCTTAACGATTTTGCCTTGGAATCATGACTACCAGTGTGTCCTCTGCAGATGCCTTCCTGGGGATGCTCCTCTCCACCCTGAAGGGTGGCTTACAGCTTGGGCTCACCAGGCCTCTCTGCTGTGGCATTCTCTCATGAGGGATGCTCTGAATTTTAGCACAAAGTGCCTTCTCTTGAACAGCTGCTGTTACCTTTAGAGGAATTTTGCTTCATTAGAAAAATGTGGAGGCTCCATATTAATGCATCATTTCTTTTAAAAGTTTTTATAACTCTTAAAAGCATCATTTGCACCTATGCAGTAATTTTGCCTGCTGTAGAGTGTTACAGCCAAGCCTCAGCTGGGAGACTGCTTTGTGCCAATCTTGAGGTTAATGATAAGCTTTGAAAAGAAAGTATGTCCTAGCTTAGCCATTCAGAAAAGAAAAATGGAATATCAAAGTTACTGCTTGGGTTTTAATATCTTGGAGGAAAAAAAAGAGTATTAGGGGAGTATATTAACTTTGAATGAAGTGAATGTGTTGCCCCTTAATCTTTCATTCATGGTCTGTTAGTGAAAAGGAAGTAAATGAGATTCTTTTGTGTAACTTTGTAGTTTCTTTGCATTACCAAATAGCTGGGGTCTTGACCACCACGTGTTGCAAGAATGTGTGGTAAGCATGAACAAAGAGAAGTAGCAGGACTGGGGTAGTCTATGTGCTGGGGAGTGGCAGGGGATGATTTGTTTTAGGGGAAATGCCCACATTTTAACTTTCAAAATTCTGAATAAACTGTAAAAACAGTAGTGTAAATCTGTGATGTGTTTTCAAGCAAATGTGTCTCCCAATTCAGAGAAGCAGAGTGCTGGTGTCTTCTTCTAACCCCTTTGTCTACAGAAATGGAACACTGCATCACCACGTTTAGGTGAAGTGCTTTTCTGTCTCGGAAGCTGGGACCTGCTCTTTTGTTCACTGAGAACAAGTTTTCTGTTGGCTGCAGGCATGTGCTCTTCTACCTGGTTTGGTGTCCAGGGTAGTGGATGTTCCCTTTGTGATCAGGCCAGGGGAAGACCTGCTGACAAAAGTGCTGTCAGCTGGTGGCCCTTTGTACAACTGCTCACAGCCGGCCCCATTCTCTTCCAGCCTGGGGTTGACCAGGAGCCTCACGAGCTCCCAGGATGGGATTCCTTAGCTCTCCATGTCCACCAGGGCAGGGTTCTGTTGCCAGATGCTGTGTACTTGAGGAATCCTGTTGGGTCCCACTTCTTAGCTCCTTCCCTGCCTATGGCAAGGAGCCTCAGAAAGAGGCAAGGGGCAAAGACTGTCCAGGGTAGAACTTCAGGCCAAATGTATATTGTCTTTCCAAACCTCATGGGTTTCAAGGAACATGTTGGGAACCATTGGCTCAGAGTTGGTCCTATTCACAGGCAACTTGTCTCCTTCTATTTTAGGGGAAGTTAGGAAATAACTTTCCTGCATACCAAAAGCTGAATACTGATGTCATTCTCTCTCATTGATTCAGGAGTGCATCAGAATTTTCTTCAGTATGTTTCTTTTTAGAATTACTTTTCAAAAGTGAGGTACAGATGACTTCTTTGGGATTAGTATTTAGGATCTGAAAAGTAGATTGCTAATTTCAAAATATCTATATGGCATAATAGTAATCCTCTGCCATTGATTGCTAATACTTTTTGTCTGAATTGTTTCCTTGGAAACTCTATTTCCTGGATTACCTTCTCCTGTTTGTTTCTCCTGGGCCTCTGTGTGTAACATGGTTTTTATTGAACTCAAAGGATGCAGTGAATGATATACTAGGTAGCATACATTTCCCAGGAGTGATGTATCAAAGCCAACAGTGACTAAAAACAGTCTCCATGATGCTTTTTCAGGCATATTTTCAGTAAAAACAAACAAACATACATCTTGCCCAGGTAACATTTAAGCATCCATAATGTACTGAGTTCATTACTAGGTACTGTGGGGGTGTGGTAGGGAGCCGGCTGTGGTTCTGAACCTGCAGATCAGTTTGGGGAGAGAATTGCCTCCAAGGGTCTTGAGGAATGCAGCCTCAACTGTGAAGTTACTACATCAGTGTTGTAAGAGGACTGTGAAGCCACAGTCGTTGCGAAGCTTTCCAGAGTGTTTCTAAGTGGCAGCAATTTGGCAGCAGGGAAAGTGAGCAGTCCAGGATTTGGGAGGCTGCTGCACATGTCCCGTGCTGTGGCCGAGGCCTCTTCTTCATGAGGAGCACTCTGTAGTCACTTTTATTTCCTCATTTCCCTGTCCCACTTCAGCCTACTCGTCTGGTTTCTTTCCCTTGTGTCAAACATCAATATCAATCATCCCATGTATAAAACATGCTACCATTAGTTTTTCAGTCTTCCCTCTGGTCACTGTTGTTGTAACTGCCATGTCCATTAGCTTCTTTTCAGTCCTTGTCTTCCTTGATTAACATGCTGCATTCACACTGTTGACTTTTTAAAAAACTCCGCTCACACCTGACTTCGTCTCTGTGGTTCCTCTGCTGCTACTTCTATGATGGTGCCCCCAGAGAGATCAGTGCTTTTGCCTTCTTGTCATTCACATGGTCTCTTGGTAATCCCCATATTGTGGCTTCAGCTACCATTTTTGTGGTGAAGTCTTCAAAGTGACCAACCTATATAGACCCATCCCCAGAACTCTAGATCCCACATAGCCAAGTGTCTACTAGAAATGGGCATCTGGAAGACCTCCTACAGTCTCAAACTGATGCTGTCTGAACAGAGCTCTTCTGCCTCCATTGCTTAAAAAAAATTTTTTTTTATTAAAGTATTATTGATATACACTCTTATGAAGGTTTCACATGAAAAAACAATGTGGTGACTACTTTTACCCATATTATCAAGTCCACACCCATACCCCAATGCAGTCACTGTCCATCACTGTAGTAAGATTCACGGTTTGCCTTCTCTGTGGTACACTGTTTTCCCTGTGACCCCCCACAACATGTGTACCCTCAATCCTCTTCTCCCTCCCAACCTGCCTTCCCACACTCTTCCCCTTTGGTAACCACTAGATCCTTCTTGGAGTCTGTGAGTCTGCTGCTATTTTGTTCCTTCAATTTTGCTTCGTTGTTATACTCCACAAATGAGGGAAATCATTTGGCACTTGTCTTTCTCCACCTGGCTTATTTCACTGGGCATAATAACCTCCAGCTCCATCCGTGTTGTTGCAAATAGTAGGATTTGTTTCTTTCTTATGGCTGAATAGTATTCCATTGTGTATATGTACCACCTCTTCTTTATCCATTCATATACTGATGGACACTTAGGTTTCTTCCATATCTTGGCTATTGTAAATAGTGCTGCGATAAACATAGGGGTGCATATGTCTTTTTGAATCTGAGAGTTGTATTCTTTGGGTAAATTCCAAGGAGTGGGATTTCTGGGTCAAATGGTATTTCTATTTTTTTAATATAATTTATTTTATTATCATTAATCTACAATTACATGTGCAATATTATGGTTATTAAACTACCCCTTCATCAGTTCCCCCCCACCAACTCCATTACAGTCACTGTCCATCAGTGGTATTTCTATTTTTAGTTTTTTGAGGAACCTCCATATTGCTTTCCACAGTGGTTGAACTAGCTTACATTCCCACCAGCAGTATAGGAGGGTTCCCCTTTCTCTGGATCCTCGCCAGCATTTGTTGTTCTTAGTCTTTTGGATGGTGGCCATCCTTACTGGTGTGAGGTGATATCTCATTGTGGTTTTAATTTGCATTTTCCTGATGATTAGTGATATGGAGCATCTTTTCATGTGCCTTTTGGCCATCTGAATTTCTTTGGAGAATTGTCTCTTAATATCTTCTGCCCATATTTTAATTGGGTTATTTGCTTCTTGGATGTTGAGGTGTGTGAGTTCTTTATATATTTTGGATGTTAACCCCTTGTCAGATATGTCATTTACAAATATATTCTCCCATACTGTAGGATGCCTTTTTGTTCTGTTGATGGTGTCCTTTGACATACAGGAGCTTTTTAGTTTGATGTAGTCCCATGTGTTCATTTTTGCTTTTGTTTTCCTTGCTTGAGGATGCAGTCAGGCAGAAGTTGCTCATGCTTATATTCAGGAGATATTTTGCCTATGTTGTCTTCCAAGAGTTTTATGGTTTCATGACTTAAATTCAGGTCTTTCATCCATTTTGAATTTACTTTTGTGTATGGGGTTAAACAATAATCCAGTTTCATTCTCTTGCATGTAGCTGTCCAGTTTTGCCAACACCAGCTGTTGAAGAGGCTGTCATTTCCCCACTGTATGTCCATGGCTCCTTTATCATATATTAATTGACCATATATGGTTGGGTTTATATCAGGGCTCTCTAGTCTGTTCCATTGGTCTATGGGTCTGTTCTTATGCCAGTACCAAATTGTCTTGATTACTGTGGCTTTGTAGTAGAGCTTGAAGTTGGGGAGCATAATTCCCCTAGCTTTATTCTTCCTTCCAAGGATTGCTTTGGCTATTCGGGGTCTTCTGTGGTTCCATATGAATTTTAGATTGATTTGCTCTAGTTCATTGAAGAATGCTGTTGGTATTTTGATAGGAATTGCATTAAATCTGTAGATAGCTTTAGGCAGGATGGCCATTTTGACAATATTAATTCTTCCTATCCATGAGCATGGGATGTGTTTCCATTTATTGGTATCTTCTTTAATTTCGCTCATGAGTGTCTTGTAGTTTTCAGGATATAGGTCTTTCACTTCCTTGGTTAGGTTTATTCCTAGGTATTTTATTATTTTTGATGCGATTGTGAATGGAATTGTTTTCCTGATTTCTCTTTCTGCTAGTTCACTGTTAGTGTATAGGAATGCAACAGATTTCTGCATATTAATTTTGTATCCTGCAACTTTGCTGAATTCAGATATTAGATCTAGTAGTTTTGGAGTGGATTCTTTGGGGCTTTTTATGTACAATATCATGTCATCTGCAAACAGGGACAGTTTAATTTCTTCCTTGCCAATCTGGATGCCTTTTATTTCTTTGTGTTGTCTTATTGCTGTAGCTAGGACCTCCAGTACTATGTTGAATAGAAGTGGGGAGAGTGTGCATCCTTGTCTTGTTCCCAATCTTAAAGGAAAAGCTTGTGACTTCTCACTGTTAAGTATAATGGTGGCTGTGGGTTTGTCATATATGGCCTTTATTATGTTGAGGTACTTGCCCTCTAAACCCATTTTGTTCAGAGTTTTTACCATGAATGGTTGTTGAATTTTGCCAAATGCACTTTCAGGATGTATGGAGATGATCATGTAGTTTTTGTCCTTCTTTTTGTTGATGGATTTTCGAATGTTGTACCATCCTTGCATCCCTGGAATAAATCCTACTTGACCATGAAGGATGATCTTTTTTATGTATTTTTGAATTCGGTTTGCTAATGTTTTGTTGAATATTTTTGCTTCTATGTTCATCAGGCATATTGGTCTGTAATTTTCTTTTTTTGTGGTGTCTTGCCTGGTTTTGATATTAGAGTGATGCTGGCCTCAGAATGAGTTTGGGAGTATTCCTCCTTCTTCTATTCTTTGGAAAACTTTAAGGAGGATGGGTATTAGGTCTTCACTAAAAGTTTGATAAAATTCAGTGGTAAAGCCATCTGGTCCAGGGATTTGTTCTTAGGTAGTTTTTTGATTACCAATTCAGTTTCTTTGCTGGTAATTGATCTCTTCAGATTTTCTGTTTCTTTCTGGGTCAGCCTTGGAAGGTTGTATTTTTCTAGAAAGCTCCATTTTTTCTAGGTTATCCAGTTTGTTAGCATATAATTTTTCATAGTATTCTCTAATAATTCTTTGTATTTCTGTGGTGTCCGTAGTGATTTTTCGTTTTTCATTTCTGATTCTGTTTATGTGTGGAGACTCTCTTTTTTTCTTGATAAGTAGGCTAGGGGTTTATCTGTTTTTTTTCTTGAAGAACCAGCTCCTGCTTTCATTGATTCTTTCTATTGTTTTCTTCTCCTCGATTTTATTTATTTTTGCTTTAATCTTTATTTCCCTCCTTCTACTGATTTTGGGCCTCATTTGTTCTTCTTTTTCTAGTTTCATTAATTGTGAGTTTAGACTGTTCATATGGGATTGTTCTTTTTTCCTGAGGTAGGCCTGTGTTGCAGTATACTTCCTCTTAGCATGGCCTTCACTGCATCACACAGATTTTGTGGTGTTGAATTACTGTTGTCATTTTTCTCCATATATTGCTTGATCTCTGTTTTTATTTGGTCATTGATCCATTGGTTATTTAGGAGCATGTTGCAAAGACTCCATTTGTTTGTGGGCTTTTTCATTTTCTTTGCATAATTTATTTCTAGTTTCATACCTTTGTGGTCTGAGAAAATGTTTGGTACAATTTCAGTCTTTTTGAATTTACCAAGGCTCTTTTTGTGGCTTGGGTTTTGATCTATTTTTGAACATGTTCTGTTTGCACTGAGAAGAATGTGTATTTTGCTGCTTTTGGGTGTAGAGTTCTGTAGATGTTTGTTAGGTCCATCTGTTCTAATGTGTTGTTCAGTGCTTCTGTCTCCTTATTTTGTGTCTGGCTGATATGTCCTTTGGAATGAGTGGAGTGTTGAAGTCTCCTAGAATGAATGCATTGCATTCTATTTTCCCTTTTAATTCTGTTAGTATTTGTTTCACATATGTAAGTGCTCTTGTGTTGGGCACATAGATATTTATAATGGTTATATCTTCTTGTTGGATTCACCCTTTTATCATTATATAATGTCTTTGTCTCTTCTGACTTTCTTTGTTTTAAGTCTATTTTGTCTGATACAAGTACTGCAACTCCAGCATTTTTCTCCCTATTAGTTGCATGAAATATCTTTTCCATCCCTTCAGTTTTAGTCTGTGTATGTCTTTGGGTTTGAAGTGGGTCTCTTATAGGCAGCGTATAGATGGGTCTTGTTTTTTTATCCATTCAGTAATACCCTGTCTTTTGATTGGTGCCTTCAGACAATTTACATTTAGGATGATATGTACTTATTGCCATTGCAGGCTTTAGATTCATGGTTACTAAAGGTTCAAGGTTAACTTCCTTACTATGTAAGACTCTTACTTAACTCACTTAATATGCTATTATAAACACCGTCTAACGGTTCTTTTTTTTCTCCTTTTTCTTTCTCCTCCATTCTTTATATATTTGGTATATTCTGTACTCTTTGTCTATCCCTTTATTGACTTTGGGGATAGTTGATTTAATTTTGCATTTGCTTAGTAATTAACTGTTCTACTTTCTTTACTGTGGTTTTATTACCTCTGGTGACAGCTATTTATTAAACCTCAGGAACACTTCCATCTATAGCAGTCCCTCCAAAATACACTGTAGAGATGGTTTGTGGGAGGTAAATTCAGCTTTTGCTTATCTGGAAATTGTTTAATCCCTCCTTCAAATTTAAATGATAACCTTGCTGGAATATTCTTCTTTCGAGGCCCTTCTGCTTCATTGCATTAAATATATCATGCTACTCCCTGCTGGCCTGTAAGGTTTCTGCTGAGAAGTCTGATGATAGCCTGATGGGCTTTCCTTTGTGTGTGATCTTATTTCTCTCTCTGGCTGCTTTAATAGTCTGTCCTTATCCTTGATCTTTGCCCTTTTAATTACTATATGTCTTGGTGTTGTCTTCCTTGGGTCCCTTGTGTTGGTAGATCTGTGCACCTCCATCGCCTGAGAAACTATCTTCTCCCCCAGACTGGGGAAGTTTTCAGCAATTACCTCCTCAAAGACACTTTCTATCCCTTTTTCTCTCTCTTCTTCTTCTGGTACCCCTATAATGTGAATATTGTTCTGTTTGGATTGGTCACACTGTTCTCTCAATATTCTTTCATTCTTAGAGATCCATTTTTCTCTCTGTGCCTCAGCTTCTTTGTATTCCTCTTCTCCAATTTCTATTTCATTTATTGTCTCCTCCACTGTATCTAATTTGCTTTTAAAACTTTTTTTTTTTTGGTTGGCTTGTGTGATTGCTTTTTTTTAATTAAGGTATTATTGATATACACTCTTATGAAGGTTTCACATGAAAAAATGTGTTCTACATTTACCCATATTATCAAGTCCCCTCCCATACCCCAATGCAGTCACTGTCCTTGGGTGTAGTAAGATGCCACATATTCACTATTTGCCTTCTCTGTGCTACACTGTTTTTCTTGTGACTCCCCACACCATGTGTACTAAACATAATACCCCTCAATCCCCTTCTCCCACCCTCCCCACCCGCCCTCCCATACCCCTCACCTTTGGTAACCACTAGATCCTTCTTGGAGTCTGTGAGTCTGCTGCTATTTTGTTTCTTCAATTTTGCTTCATTGTTATACTCCACAAATGAGGGAAATCATTTGGCACTTGTCTTTCTCCACCTGGCTTATTTCACTGAGCATAATATCCTCCAGCTCCATCCATGTTCTTGCAAATGGTAGGATTTGTTTCTTATGGCTGAATAGTATTCCATTGTGTATATGTACCACCTCTTCTTTATCCATTCATCTACTAATGGACACTTAGGTTGCTTCCATATCTTGGCTATTGTAAGAAGTGCTGCGATAAACATAGGGGCGCATATGTCTTTTTGAATCTGAGAAGTTGTATTCTTTGGGTAAATTCCAAGGACTGGGATTCCCAGGTCAAATGGTATTTCTATTTTGAGTTTTTTGAGGAACCTCCATATTGCTTTCCACAATGGTTGAACTAGCTTACATTCCCACCAGCAGTGTAGGAGGGTTCCCCTTTATCCGCATCCTCGCCAGCATTTGTTGTTCTTAAGTCTTTTGGATAGTGGCCATCCTTACTGATGTGAGGTGATATCTCATTGTGGTTTAAATTTGAATTTCCCTGATGATTAGTGATGTGGAGCATCTTTTCATGTGTCTGTTGGCCACCTGAATTTCTTCTTTGGAGAACTGTCTCTTCATATCCTTGGCTCATTTTCCATTGTATGTTTAATTTCTGATATTGTGTTCCGTAATGATTGGATATCCAACCAGAATTCATCCCTGAGTTCTTGAATATTTTTCTGAACCTCCATGAGCATGTTACTGATTTTTATTTTGAAATCTCTTTCAGGCAGATTCATGATGTCGATTTCATTTGACTTTTTCTCAGGGGTTGTATTCATAATTTTACTTTGGAACAGGTCCTTTGGCATTTGATATTTGTATATGGCACCCTCTAGTGCCCAGAAGCTCTACTCTCTGGAGCTGCTCAGCCCGGAAGCAATGTTGGGTGTCGCAGGGGAGTGGTACTGGTGCCTGGGGGGAGGACCAGCTCTTTCCTGCTTCCTGGCTGCTATGCCTGTCTCCACCGCCAGAACCAGTGGGCCGAGCACACAGGTATAAGCCCTGTGCTTTGCATTTGTAGTTACTGTAGATGGGGCTTCCCTCTGGCTGGCGTAATGCCAGGGTAGGGTTTGCCAGTTTGTGAGCCAGGTGGGGCTCGCCAGGAGAAAGGCTCAGTAGTCTGCGTATCACGGAGGGGGTCCTTGGATCTCTGTAGCCAGCCAGGGAGCTGGAGCTCCTGACCATCGTGAAAGTTCCCAACATGCTGGGCAGAGTGCACCTGGACAATTTTGTCTACCTGTCCTTTCTCCTGAGCAGTAAGCTCTGTGAAATCCTGGCCCCTTTAGCAGCCCTCTTACTGTTAGGAAGTCTCTCAGACTGCCCACCTTTCTTTTGTCCCAGAGCAGCCAGATATGGATCCCTGCTTTCCACAAGCCGCTGGTATCTCAGTCTCTCCAGGTATTCTGCCTGTCTTAGCTTTCCAACACCCTGATCACGAGAGTACCATGACAACACCATGAAATGTAGGTTTGTGCTCCCAGATCAGATATCTGGAGTTAGGTATTCAGCAGTCTCAGGCTTCCACTCCCTCCCTGCTTCTGTTTCTCTTCCTCCTGCTGGTGAGCTGGGGTCGGGGAAGGGCTTGGGTCCTGCCCCACGGCTTTGGTACGTTACCCTGTTCTGTGAGGTCTGCCCTTTTCTACAGGTGTATGCAGTCTGGCACAGTCCTCTTTCCTGTTGCTCTTTCAGGATTAGTTGTATTAATGATTTCGTATTATATGCGGTTTTAGGAGGAGGCCTCTGCCCCACCTCTCATGCCGCCATCTTTTTTTTTTTTGCCTCCACCGCTTTTATTCTAGCTCAGCCTACCCAGCTGTCCAAGCCAGAAACTTCTTACAAGTACATCAGTAAACAGTCTGGGGCATACCAGTACCTTCTTTTCTTGCCAATTCCATTGCAGTGGTCTTAGCAGGCCTCTGTGTCCCTGGTCCTTCCCCTCTCAAGTCTGTCATCCTCCCTAATGCCAAAGAAGTTATTTTAAATTTCAAGTATGATCATGTCAATCTCCTGCATAAAGCCCTTGAGGGCTCCCAGTAGTTCATGTAATGATGAGTAACTTTGTTAGAGGTACAAATCTTTGCTTACTCTGGCCTTGTTATATCACCATATTACCCCTTTCTCTTCCCCCATAATTCACCTTTCCATCTTTGCTCACAGAGTTGACTTGGCCTGTAATTCCTCCTTTCCTCATATTTAAGAATTTAAAGCTAGTATTTGTACTTCACAATTTGGTACATGTGCCATTTCTAGAATCCTCTTGTGAACTTTACTCACAGTAAAAACTGGCTACTCTATCCTTTCAGGCTTCCTGAGTGACCTAGACTGTTTATAGATCTGTATTAACATGGATGTAGAAGGATCTTGAAAGGAGGAACTATGTTGTAGTTAGTGTGTACCTGTGACTAAGCAATGCTTGGCACAAAATATACTTAACTGGCCGTATCTTCAGAGAATGTTCTTAACCTCTGTGCTAATAAAAGGCTAGCCTGACAGGGTGGCACAGGCTTGCGTTAGCACCCCTGGAAGCTTGTCAGTACCACCCATAAGCTCCCAGGCTAAGCAAGCTGAGGGTGCTGAATAGATACCTGACAGAGCAGTGCCAAGTTGCAGTGACCAAAGGATGAGCACGACTGGCTTTAGCAGTGCTCCAAGAGCACCTGCCTAACGTGGACTCTGCCCTCCCTTCTCACTGGCTTTATTTTTTATTTTATTAAGGAAGCATTGATATACACTCTTAGGAAGGTTTCACATGAGCAACATTGTGGTTGCCACATTCACCCATATTTTCAAGTCCCCCCCACACCCCACTGCAGTCATTGTCCATCATTGTAGTAAGATGCCAGAGTCACTACTTGTCTTTTCTGTGCTACATTGTCTTCCCCGTGCTACATTGTCTTCCCCGTGACCCCTCACATACCATGTGTGCCAGTCATAATGCCCTTCAATCCCCTTCTCCTGCCCTACACTGCCACTCTGCTTTGGTAACCGCTAGTCCCTTCTTGGAGTCTGTGAGTTTGCTGCTCTTTTGTTCCGAATTCAGTTTTGCTGTTACACCCCACAATTTAGGGAAATCATTGGTACTTGTCTTTCTCTGCCTGGCTTATTCACTGAAGATAATACCCTCTAGCTCCATCCATGTCGTTGCAAATGGTAGGATTTGTTTTTTTCTTATTGAATAGTATTCCACTGTGTACATGTACCACGTCTTCTTTATCCATTCATCTACTGATGGACACTTAGGTTGCTTCCATATCTTGGCTATTGTAAATAGTCCTGCAGTAAACATAGGGGTGCATATGTCTTTTGAGTCTGGGATCTTGTTTTCTTTGGGTGAATTCCTAGGAGTGAAATTCCTGGGTCAAATGGTATTTCTATTTTGAGTTTTTTGAGGAACCTCCATATTGCTTTCCACAATGGTTGAACTAATTTACATTCCCACCAGAAGTGTAGGAGGGTTCCCCTTTCACTGCATCCTTGCCAGCATTTGTTGTTCCTTGTGTTTTACATGTTGGCCATCCTAACTGGTGTGAGGTGGTATCTCATTGTGGTTTTTTAAATTTGCATTTCCCTGATAATTAGCGATGTGGAGCATTTTTACATGTGCCTGTTGGCCATCTGAATTTCTTCTTTGGAGAAGTGTCTGTTCAGATCCTCCGCCCATTTTTAATTGGATCATTTGCCTTTTGTTTGTTGAGGTGCGTGAGCTCTTTGTATATTTTGGATGTCAACCCTTTATCAGATATGTCATCTATGAATATATTCTCCATACTGTAGGATGACTTTTTGTTCTACTGATGGTGTTCTTTGTCATACAGAAGCTTTTTAGTTTGATGTAGTCCCACTTGTTCATTTTTGCTTTTGTTTCCCTTGCCCGAGATGTGTTCAGGAAAATGTTGCTCATGTTTATAGTCAGGAGATTTTTGCCTATGTTTTCTTCTAGGAGTTTTATGGTTTCAAGGCTTACATTCAGGTCTTTGATCAATTTTGAGTTTACTTTTGTCTATGGGGTTAGACAATAATCCAGTTTCACTCTCTTACATGTAGCTGTCCAGTTTTGCCAACACCAGTTGTTGAAGAGGCTGTTGTTTCCTCATTGTATATCTATGGATTCTTTATCATATATTAATTGTCCATATATGCTTGCGTTTATATCTGGGCTCTCTATTCTTTTCCATTGATCTATGAGTCTGTTCTTGTGCCAGTACCAAATTGTCTTGATTACTGTGGCTTTGTAGTAGGGCTTAAAGTGAGGGATCATACCCCCCCCAACCTTTATTCTTCCTTCCCAGGATTGCTTTGGCTATTCGGGGTCTTTTGTGGTTCCATATGAATTTTAGAACTATTTGTTCTAGTTTGTTAAAGAATGCTGTTGGCATTTTGATAGGAATTGCATTGAATCTGTTGATAGCTTTAGGGAGGATGGCCATTTTGACAGTATTAATTCTTCCTATCCATGAGCATGGGGTGTGTTTCCATTTATTGGTATCATCTTTAATTTTGCTCATGAGTGTCTTGTAGTTTTCAGTGTATAGGTCTTTCACTTCCTTGGTTAGGTTTATTCATAGGTATTTTATTCTTTTTGATGCAGTTGTGAATGGAATTGTTTTCCTGATTTCTCTTTCTGCTAGTTCATTGTATATAGGAATGCAACAGATTTCGTGTATTAATTTTGTATCCTGCAACTTTGCTGAGTTATTAGTTCTAGTAGATTTGGAGTGGATTCTTTAGGATTTTTTATGTACAGTATCATGTCATCTGCAAACAGGAACACTTGATCTTGTGCCTCACCAATCTGGATGCCTTTTATTTTTTTGTGTTGTCTGATTGCTGTGACTAGGACCTCCAGTACTCTGTTGAATAAAAATGAGGAGAGTGGGCATCCTTGTCTTGTCCCCGATCTTAAATGAAAACTTTCAGCTTCTTGCTGTTAAGCATAATGTTGTGTGTGGGTTTGTTATATATGACCTTTATTATATTGAGGTACTTGCCCTCTATACCCATTTTGTTGAGAGTTTTTATCACGAATGGATGTTGAATTTTGTCAAATGCTTTTTCAGCATCTATGGAGATGATCACGTGATTTTTGTCACCCTTTTTGTTGATGTGGTGTATGATGTTGATGTATTTTCAAATATTGTACCATCCTTGCATCCCTGAAATAAATCCTACTTGATCATGATGGTTGATCTTTTTGATGTATTTTTGAATTTGGTTTGCTAATATTCTGTTGAGTATTTTTGCATCTATGTTCATCAAGGATGTTGATCTGTAATTTTTTTTTGTAGTATCTTTGCCTGGTTTTGGTTGTAGAGTGATGCTGTCTCATAGAATGAGTTTGGAAGTATTCCCTCCTCTTCTACTTTGGAAAACTTTGCGGATGGGTATTAGGTGTTCACTAAATGTTAGATAAAATTCAGTGGTGAAGCCATCTAGTCCAGTTTTGTTCTTAGGTAGTTTTTTGATTACCAATTCCATTTCGTTCCTGGTGATTGGTCTGTTCAGATTTTCTTATTTCTTCCTGGGTAGTCTTGGAAGGTTGTATTTTTCTAGGAAGTTGTCCATTTCTTATAGGTTTTCCAATTTGTTAACATTTAAGTTTTCAGAGTATTCTCTCATAATTCTTTGTATTTCTGTGGTGTCTGTAGTGATTTTTCCTTTCTTGTTTCTGCTTCTATTTATGTGTGTGGACTCTTTCTTTCTTGGTAAGTCTGGCTAGGGCTTTATCTATTTTGTTTATTTTCTCGAACAACTAGCTCCTGCTTTCATTGATTCTGTTGTTTTATTCTTTTTGATTTTACTTATTTCTGCTTCGATCTTTACTGTGTCCATCCTTCTACTGACTTTGAGCCTCATTTGTTTTCTAGTTTCATTAAGTTTGAGTTTATACTGTTCATTTGGGGTTATTCTTTCCTGAGGTAAGTCTGTATTGCAATATACTTCCCTCTTACCACAGCCTTCACTGTATCCCACAGATTTTGCGGTGTTACTGTTTTCATTTGTCTCCATATATTCTTCATCTGTTTTTATTTGGTCACTGATCCATTGATTATTTAGGAGCATGTTGTCAAGCCTCCATGTTTTTGTGGGTGTTGTTTTCTTTGCATAATTTATTTCTAGTTTCCTATCTTTGTGGTCTAAGAAGATAGTTGGCACAATTTCAGTATTTTTGAATTTACTCAGACTCTTTTTGTGGCCTAGTATGTGATCTATTCTGGAGAAATGTTCCATGTGCACTTGAGAAGAATGTGTGTCCTGCTGCATTTGGGTGGAGTGTTCCGTAGATGTCTGTTAGGTCCATCTGTTCTAATGTGTTGTTCAGTGCCTCTGTCTACTTATTTTCTGTGGTTGATCTGTCCTTTGGAGTGAGTGGTGTGTTGAAGTCTCCTAAAATGAATGCATTGCATTCTATTTCCCCCTTTAATTCTGTTAGTATTTGTTGCACATATTTGGGTGCTATGTTGGGTGCATAGATATTTATAATGGCTATATTCTTTTGTTGGACTGACCCCTTTATCATTGTGTAATATCCTTCTTTGTCTCATTACTTTGTTTTGAAGTCTGTTTTGTCTGATATAAGTACTGTAACTCCTGCTTTTTTCTCCCTGTTAGTTGCATGAAATATCTTTTTCCATCCCTTCACTTTTAGTCTGTGTATGTCTTTGGGTTTGAAGTGGGTCTCTTGTAGGCAGCATATAGATGGGTCTTGTTTTTTTATCCTTTCAGTAATTCTGTGTCTTTTGATTAGTGTATTAAGTCTATTTACTTTTAGGGTGATTATTGGTAGATATGTACTTCCTGCCATTGCGGGCTTTAGATTTATGCTTACCAAAGGTTCAAGGGTAACTTCCTTACTATCTAACAGTGTAACTTAACTCACTTAATATGCTATTTCAAACACAATCTAAAGGTTCTTTTTTTCCCTCTCTTTTTCTTCCTACTCCATTCTTTATATATTAGGTGTCATATTCTGTACTCTTTTTGTGTCCCTTAACTGACTTTTGAGGGTAATTGATTTAATTTTGCATTTGCTTAGTAATTAATTGGTCTACCTCCTTTACTGTGGTTTTATTACCTCTGGTGACAGCTATTTATCCTTAGGAGCATTTCCATGTAGAGCAGTCCCTCCAAAATACACTGTAGAGACAGTCTGAGGGAGGTAAATTCTCTCACCTTTTGCTTATCTGGAAATTGTTTAATCCCTCTTAAAATTTTAAGTGATAATCTTGCTAGGAGAGTATTCTTGGTTCCAGGCCCTCTGTTTCATTGCATTAAATATATCATGCCACTCCCTTCTGGCCTGTAAGGTTTCTGCTGAGAAATCTGATGATAGCCTGATTGATTTTCCTTTGTATGTGATCTTTTTTCTATCTCAGGCTGCTTTTAATAGTCTGTCCTTATCCTTGATCTTTGCCATTTTAATTATTGTATGTCTCGGTGTTATCTTCCTTGGGTCCCTTGTGTTGGAAGATCTGTGCACCTCCATGGCCTGAGAGACTATTTCCTTCCCCAGATTGGGGAAGTTTTCAGCAATTATTTCTTCAAAGACAGTTTCTATCCCTTTTTCTCTCTCTTCTTCTCATACCCGTATATTGTTCCATTGGGATTGGTTACACAGTTCTCTTAATATTCTTTCATTCCTAGAGATCCTTTTTTCTGTGTCTTAGCTTCTTTGTATTCCTGTTCTCTAATTTGTATTTCATTTGCTGTCTTCTCTACCTCATCTAATCTGCTTTTTAATCCTTCCATTGTATGTTTAATTTTGGATACTCTGTGTTTTTCAAAGTTTCTGTCTCTTTCTTGACATCCTCCCTTAGGTCTTGACTATTTTTCTGTAACTCCATGAGCATGTTTATGATTTTTATTTTGAAACTTTTATCAGGAAGATTGATGCTTTCAGTTTCACTTAGCCCTCTTTCTCATGTTTGGGGAATTTGGGGTTGTACTAGGTTCTTTTGCCGTTCATATTTGTAATGATTATTATGGAACAATAACTTTGTGTAGGTGGCACTTTCTAGTGCCCAGAAGCTGTATTCTTTCGAGCTGCCCAGCACCTGGAGCAATGGCAGGGTTCGCAGGCAAGCGGCGGTGGTGCCTGCTGTGAGGAAAGAGCTCTTTCCAGCTTCCTGGCTGTGGTGCCTGCCTCCACTGCGAGGGCCAGTGGGCCAAGAATGCAGCGGAGCCCCTATGCTATGCCCCTGGAGGTGCTGTAGGTGGGGCTGCCCTCTGGCTGGCCTGAAGCAATGCTGAGGGCAGATTTGTGAGCTGGTGCTGGCCAGGAGGAAGGAGCGGCAGGCTGTGTATCACACTGAGGAGCCTTGGAGCTGCATTGTCAACATGGGGGATGGAGTGCCTGAAGTTCCCAACTTGCTGGGCTGAGTGCACCCGGATGATTTTGTCCACCGGTCCTTTCTTCTGAGCTGCAAGCTCTGTGTAATCCTTGCCATTTTAGAAGCCCTTTCACTGTTGGGAAGTCTCTCAGAGTACCCATCTTTCTTTTGTCCCAGAGCAGCCGGTTTTGAGTAACTGTTCTCCACAAGCAGCTGGAACCTGAGTCTCTCCAAGTATTATGCCTGTCTTAGCTTTCCAACCCTACTAACCTCCAGAGCACCATGTAATATAAGTTTGTGCT
The DNA here is from genome assembly GCA_032199065.1 of Smutsia gigantea. Taxonomy (NCBI): domain Eukaryota; kingdom Metazoa; phylum Chordata; class Mammalia; order Pholidota; family Manidae; genus Smutsia; species Smutsia gigantea. The sequence continues at coordinate 86,456 of JAVSCE010001172.1, forward strand.
TACAGAGCAGATCTCCAGGGCTAGGTGTTCAGCAGTCCCAGGCCTCCACCCCATCCCCACTCTGTTTCTCTTCCTCTTGCTGGTGAGCTGGTATGTGGGGAGGGCTTGGGTCCCTCCGGATTGCGGCTTTGCTACTTTACCCTTTTCCATGAGGTCTTCTTTTCCCCAGATGTAGGCAGTCTGTCGCAGTATTCTTCCCTGTTGCTCTTTCAGGGTTAGTTGTATTTGCCTTATTTTCATATTATATGTGGTTTTGGGAGGAGTTTTGTGTCTCACTTCTCATGCTGCCATCTTTAAGCTTCCATCTACGTTCCTTTCTCACCTGCTTTAAACTAAGACTAGAACAGAGAAGTCTTTTGAGGCCCTACCTTTGGAATTTCCACTGGACTTTGTGGGGGCCTTAGGTGGATTTGAGGACTCAGGAGTCTTGAATGAAAGTTAACCAGGAGCTTGAGAAGGCAGCCCACTGGGGCTCTGGAAGCTGCCAACAGTAAGGTGGCAAAAGCACACTCAGGCTCAAGGCAAGCCACTTCCAGGCCCTTTTAACATCTTGACTTCCAATTTTATTTTCTGCTAGAAGACAACATGGACACAAATGATAGTATTTTATTATAGAAAAAGCATCCCAAATTCAGGATTTCGTAAACACTGGTAAGTGAACAAGTGCAACTCTCAAAGTAAATACAATGTAAAGAGGCAAAACCTACAAGCATTTTGCCTTTAAGAGGAAATGTAATGTTCTCCTACAGAGGTGGTCCCACCCTGAGCACAAATGTGGCTCCCTCTCCCATGAAGGCATCAGGCTTGCTTTCTGAACTCACCGTGCCCATTTTAACAACTTCAAAATGGCAAAAAGTGGCACTGAATAAATTACTAGAACCCCTTCATTCTTAACTTTTCCATTAACGCTTCACAAAAAAGGCACCGTACCATGTTTTGACAATTTGAGTTAAAGCCTGGGCTCTGACTGTTTTCAATTTCATGGACCTGCACACATTAGATATCACATTGTTCTCTTGGAAATTAAATTAGTTTAAAATCACATTTTCTATTGCATATTATGCAGTAAATCTAGCTACTTTCTAGCTTGCTTATCCTTTTTGCTATCATTCTTTGAACACCTTTCCTCCACTATGGAAAAACCATTAAGTAATCTCAACAGACACATTTTAACATTGTTTGCCCTCGCTCCAGCTCCTCAATGGCAAATGTTTCCTAACCAACTACACATGATATGCAGATAAAAACTCAGATTCTAAACCTTAAATTCAGGTTCATACTGGCTTGCTGAGATACCTCTGAGTAAGAGTCTGGGCAAAACCATTTTCTTATGAAAATGTTTCTGTATAAACAGCCTGGCATACTTATTTAGGCACTTAGAAAAAAACACCAAACCTGAGTCCCACCTTGTTTTAACAGAAACACCTCTTGCTCAGCTGGCCAGTAGCTGACACTGAAGGGAATGACCACCACCCAGCCCTTTTCCCTGAAAGGACAGAGAGGTCCTGCCATTTCAGAATAGCATGGTGCTGGGAACAGAGCAGCAATGGCTGAGGGGAGCCACAAAATTACGTTGAGCTCCAGGCTGGGATTACAGAAGAAACCTCTCTCCACCAGAAGGAACCTGTGAACCCAACTTTCCCCTCAGTCACCACTACCTGGTGACACCTGCAGACTTACCTCTGCAGATTCCCAGCTCACCCAAACCCCATGGGTTAGGGCCAAAAGTACATTAACTAGTTCTTGAAAGCCATGAGGAAATTAATTCTTTACATAGAACAAAGTGTTAAGCACATACCATACTTTCATACCTGGTTTTTAACCTAAGCAAGGACTAGTTAGTTTTAGAGTGTTAGCTGCAGCATGTTCACACTTAAATGTTAACAACATGTAAGACATATAACAGAAGTTATACATTATACATCTTATAGACTACAGAGTTAATTCAGATTTCCCTTGTGATGGCATGGAAGTAACCTGAAAAGCTTAAAGGAAGCACCATTAAAAAAATGTTCTGGGCTGGTCAAGGTATGAATGTAGTACTGGTAAGGTACTATATGCAACCATACCATACTTGACCTCAAATACGAGCCAATGAGTTTCACAGACAAAACTACCCTCTGGCTATAAAAGAACCCAAACCCTAACCCTAAACCCTAAACCGTCAGGCTTACAAATGGATGCCAGTGATAACCAGAACTCTGTAGGTGGAAGATGGCTCAGTTTAACCTCTTACTACTGCTTTCTCTGAGTAAACAGAACATTGATTTCCACTGTGATGCTGGTCACAGACACATAAAACACACTTAAGAACACTCTTGTTCTTCTGTCTTGGAAAGAGGAGCTTTTAACACCCATCTGACTTCACCATTGGAGGACTGTGACTAGGACAGTCCCAAAATGGAATCAAGTAGCCTTGCCCTAGTGTCTCATGGGGGGATGGAATCTAAAAGAACCAGACACATTCTTCTCTTGAGAACTTGAAAGAAACTATAGATCTCTCTGTAATTTGTGATGAATAAGTGCTCTGGGTAGGTAACTGGAAGGCCAGACTTTACCACAAAATGGGAGATAATCACAAGACACATGTGTCTCTAGACTCTAAATTTAGTTGTGGTGTTAATAGCCACAGGGCCATCAGGGAAGGTAGTTCAGGACTAGGGAGACTGGAGGGAGTGATCTGGGTTGTCACATACTGTGCACTGTTAACACAGGGCTGACAAAGCAGACAAAATCACCAGGCCTAATACCCCTTCAACTCAGCCTTCCTCTGGAGATGACAGCATGTGACAGGCTATTTCACAAACTGAAATATGCTGATGTCCAAAGAAATTCCACTAACATGAAAGAAATACATGAAGAAAAATACTGCACTGGGACAAAGCCTGGGCAGGTGACATTTTCCCACCCAGCTTCATCCCAAATGCCCCCTCTCTCTAGAGCTCTTAAGTCTGTTGAGAAACTGAGCACTTGTGAGCAATCTCTGCTCACATCTTGAAAGCCTTTAAGCCACATCTAAGGTCTTCCAGCCATACCCACAGCAATGTGCCCCACTAGGGTGAAGACCTATGGCTTCACATCAGATTCCAAGCCAGGATAATCTATCTGGCCTGGTTCAGAGGTTCTTTCACTTTTGTTCCAAATGAATAACCAACTGTTAAGGCTTAAAAACCTTGAAGACTAAGAGGTTTCATGAACATTGTTATGCCAGTATCTTCTCTGTCAAAGAACCTGTGTGGTTTTGGATTGTTCACTGCATTTATGTAAAACAATAGTGAACTTAAACTCTTAAGAATTTCCTCTTGGACATTCTGAATGAGAGCCTAGTTCTTCCCAGATGCAATGGAATGGCATCTTCATTAGCATCTCGTAAGCATCCCATTAGCCTGCTTGAAGAAGATAGACTGTCTCCTTTTAAATTTGGTCCCTTTGATGCTAAGTAATTTGCCTGGTATAAAAGAAAATGAAACAAAAGCCAAGAACAGAGTGTAAAGGATGAGACTGCTTTTGCTGAATATGAGGCAACAAGAGTCTTGACTTCCTTTCCTGCTTTTGCAGTTATGCAAAGACTGCACCAGACCCAAAATTTTCAAGTTACCAGAGCTGCTCCAAGCTGGAAGCTTAATTACCAGCGAGTGCTTTTCATCCCTTGCTGGAGGCACAGACTTACCTAAAAGGACATACAGTAATTATGGGAGAAAGGCAAAGGATGGGGGAGAAGCATGTCTCCTACTCAGGTGAAACAAACCCTGGAGAAGACTGGCTGTGGGCATCCCAGACAGAGCAAACCTCTGAAGAGGGGGGCAGCCTCACAGCTGGCCCTAGTCCTGAAAGTCACTGGACGCCATCTGAGAAAGTGGGGCATTTAGCCTGTCAAGTTCATCCACTTGGGGTGGGTGATACATTAATATCTCCTGGTCCTCCAAGACATCTTCTCCAGCAGCTACCAGATTAGTGAGGGATTTGCTTCGAACACACTGGAAATCCACATGGCGACTCTTTCCTTCTTCCTTTTCCCATGACATCTGGATAAAGGGGCGCTGCACATAATTATAGATTACTTCAGACCGGCCACCAGGTCTTCTCTTAATTTTTTCTTTACAGGTAGGATAACCTGAAACAGAGAAAAAGGCTGTTCTTATGACTGCAGCAAATGCTCACTCTGGCTTCCATACTTTCTCCTTCCTAACCACATCAATTTCCCCCAAATTAAAAACCAAGCATGAAAACCACTGGGGAAACGACCAGCCTCTGAGTGTGCCCTCCTGCCCTCAATGACCTACACGCTCAGTTCCTTCCTGCTCAGGTTAGTAGGTCTTGTCTCTAGAAGGGAAGTAACAAAAAATCTGTCCCTTCTAATGGAAGGGGAAAAGAAGCCTTCAGTTACTGGCAACAACAGAACAAAAACCCTGCTAGGACACGACTACTCAATCCTCTAATTCTGTTGCTCAGAGGAGAAAAGGATGGTGCCTAAAGTATCTAAAAGGCTGTCGCATGGAAATGGGAGAGATCGTCAGAGTAGCTTCAGATGCTACAACTGGAAGGAAGCCAGAGAGGGAGACAGTTCTCCAGGAGACCTATGGAAGAATGTTCTAATGGTAGACAGTTCTGGGAAAAGGAGTGATCCCTATCACCCTGTCCCTGGGGCTACCAAGGAGACAGGAACTCAGCAGAAAGAGGCTTAATAGATGATCTCAAAAATCTCTTCGCACTTTAAATTCCAATCCAAGTCAGACACAGTGAAGGTCTAATGAGTTCTGTGGACAAGCGTGAAATAGCAAGAATAGCAAAACGTGAGTCAGAGACCCATGGTGGGGAGACCAGGATGGCTCCCGCACTCTCTAAGAATTAGTCTCAGTTCCTTCCATGGAGACCACAGGTTGGAAGCCATTGCTCAGATCACTTAAAGCATCTGTCAACACATACAGATATTCCTCAAAGGTATGTAGTGGAATAAACTTTTTTAAGTCTCCAAGCTATAGTTTTCAGAGAAACCCTTCCAGTTCCTACAAAGATTCCTGCCAAGACTGACAGTGGAATGGCCCTCCTGCTTGGTGAGCCCAAGAGCCACATTTACCCACCAGTGTCCTTAGCCCTCACTTCTCCTACAGCTGCTTTAAAGCATTTTAATAGGAACTCTTCAAATTTGGGTAGGAATGCAGTTTTCATGTGTAACTGTTCTCTAGGTCCTCTGGAAGCTGAATTTTCAGTACATATATAGCCTGTGGCCATAGGGCCAATCTATTAATAAGCCATGCAAGCTGAGTACTGACTGGGATTTTTTTTTACCTTCAATTCCAATGCGTATGTTTTTCAGGCCCCGCTCCTTTAACACTGTTTTAGCAACATCCCGGTTCTCAATATATTTGAAGAATCTATAGAGCTTCGAGCTATAAAGAACTGGAAAAAAAAAGCCTGGGGTTAGTCACAGAGCAAAGTCCTCCATAAGAGGAGGTTGATAACTGAACAGAGTCGGTACACCTCATCCCTGATGCCAAAAAATTCCAGATAGATCACAAATTAAATTTTAAATAATAAATCAACCACAAGAAAGTTTTTATAGTCCCAGGGTGGAGAGAACCTTTCTGGGTAAGACATAAAACCTAGAAACCATCAAAAAAAAAAAAGATTCACCTGATGACATAAAAATACAACATCTCTACTTAGCCAAACCACCATTAACTAAGACAAATAATCAACTGAAACATATTTGCAAATCTATTACAAAGGACTAATTTCCTTAATATATAAAGAGCAGTTTCAAAGAGCTTTCACAAATCACAAAAGACCAACAATCCAATTTTGTAATGGGCAGCAGGTCTGAAGACAGTCAACAGAACAGGAAATTAAAACAACTGTTAAAATTTTTAAAGATGTTTGGTTTTATTCATGAAATGAGAAATGCAAATTAAAATTCAAATGAGATGCTGTTTTTTTAGCTACCAGAGTAGCAAAGATAAAAACTTAGTGAAGCACTGTTTTGGTGAGGGTGTGGGAAACAAAACTGTCATACATTGTTTTATGAGTATAAACTGGCTCAAATTTTATGGAGGATAATTTGGCAACATCTATCAGAATTATAAAAGAACAAAGCTTTTGAAACAAATTCCATTTAAAGGAATGTTATTCTAAAGAGGTAAATACATCTGTGAAAGGATTATGTTTGAGAAGACATTCACTGCAGCATTTAATTTATAGCGTAGATGTTCACCCACATCTAAATGGTCGTGTCACTTATGACAGTCATGCGATGGAATACTATAAAGCCATAAAGATCATGGAAGCTTTTAATGTAATACAAGGCCTAGAACAGTCTGTATAATATGGTCCATTTAAGAAAAAGAAAAAACACGTATATAATTGTTTATGTACATGCACTGAATATATCTGGAAGGATGTAACAAGCTGAGGAGCAGTGAGAACAAGACTTTTCAATGCGTATTTTTTTATAACATCTATATTATTACTGATTCAAAAGGATTTACAAAGGTAGTGAATGGAGAGGACGCCACTACTGGACATGCTGCCTTAGTACTGACACGGTACCAGACACCAGGGGCAGAAGCGGGAGGTATAACAATGTTCACTATATTCCTGGCATAAAATTAAGACCAGCAGCTCTAGACTGAACTGATCATCCAGGTCAGTGTGCCCATCGCCAGCTCAACAGTGATACTCATGTTGGTCCTAGGATCTGGTTGCTACTCTGGGCAGCTTTGTTTTCTTGCTGAAAACATCTACACCATGCAGGGGGCTCCTACTTTGGGAATATTCCTCCCCCATGGGTGGGGGGTGGTCTTCATCCCAGTCCACAGAATCCTCATCCGTCAGCACGACAATATGGCACTCTCGCTCCCCTTTCTTGGCACAGCCCACCATGATGGGCAGGATCAGCTCTTCGAGGTAGTGATCGAACTGCTTGTGAGCACCATCATTAGACAGTTCATGCAGTAAAGCACCTGGGGAGAGAAAATGCAGGTGTACATCCTCTCTGCCCAAATGCTTGTATTACCAGAGCAAAAAAGACTATGAAGTAATAGCTGTTAACATTGATCAGGTCCCAACAAGTGGCCCATTTAAAGGCAGAGATTGTTTCTTGCTTCAAGGCAATAATTAAGCTGATTTGGTTAGATTCTACCACTCTTCAATTTTCTCATGTTTAATGATTATTGAGCATTCTCATCAATTGGGGTTGTTAGCCATATAGTGTCTGACCATAGGCAATAATTCTACAAGAGACAGAACCATCACCTGGGGATGACTCTTTGTACCACCTCTTCTGAAGATGCTCTGGATCCCAATTTCATGGTGTCAGAGTACCACAAAGGAGGAATCATCTGAAGTTTGGCAACACCAAGAGACTTGCTCTAAGTATGTATTAGACCCAGCAGAGAAATCACAAATCCAGAGAACTTCATGGAATATGCAAGGAAATGTATCAAGAACTCAAAGAATAATCTTTAAAATAACTTCAGGAAGCCGAGGTAATGCTAAGATTGTTGAGTTTGTAGTCATTCAATTCTCCCCCAGCTTTAATGCTTAAGAGCTTTGAACAAGCTAATTTCTCAGTCTTCTTTGTGAAATACAGTTATCGGTCATCTTTCAGGGCTAACTGTCAGACTTAACAAGTTCATACCTATAAAACATTTAGCTAACACTAAGTTTATAGTAATGATAATAACTGTAAGAAGAACCCAGCCAACTCTTGCTGTTTATCACTTTAAGCCTTCTCTCAGATCCGACAACCAGTATCCTTACTTGTTAGAGCTGAGACACCAAGGTCCCAAGAGGGAAAGCATTAGCTTGGTGACTCTCAGGTCACGCTAGATTTAGAACCCACGACATGCTCTCTTTTGTTTATTCCACTTCCTCACAGTGCTGTGAAGCAAGAGAGGGAATGAGTTCGTATCACGTCTCTGCTTCTGCAGATGGTTTTCAACTCACACTTGGAATTCTTTCTTCAGTAATAAATATCAGTCAATTCCAAGCCAACTCAAAGTCCAGCGTGCTCAGATGCAGCTAGCAGCTGCTCCTGTACTTACTCAGATCTTGACATCGGATAGTGTTGAAGTCAAAGTTAATGCAGAGATAATCGCATGTATCTCTAAGGTCTGGGATAGAGATGCCATCAGGACAATTGATGATACCAGTTTTGTAATAATCCTGTAAAAATATGAGGAAGAAAAAATATAGGCAAAGAACAAGACGAAAAATTACCTCTCCACTCCCCTATTCACTCCTGGTTCTGTTAAAGTGATAGGTTACCAGAACCAGCACCAAGTTGGTTGATTCATTAGATGGCAAAGTTGCTCCTGGCTATCCTGACATTTTTTATTACAGTTTGATACCTGACTGAGCTAACACAAGCAAGGACAAAAAAGTTACCGGAATAGACAGTAAAGAAGGAAAGGCAATAACTGGAAAATAGAGACCCTAAAGTCAGTAACCCAGTTAGATGCAACTCCCAAGTCTTCTGACTGTGCATGCCCCTGGGGAAGAGGATGTAAGGAAAGGCTCCTCCATACCAGCACTGTTCGAAATACAGTTGCACTGATTCCTTCAGCAATTTCATACTCTCCCTTCTCATTGGGCCGTGTGAAGTTGTACTCTCTGCCTGGTCCAAACATCCTGCAAGACACCCAGGTACCAGTGTTACCTTCTCCACAGGATTCTTACAGATGAGATCTCTTTTTCACTTCATTCTGGAGGACTCTCATAGTACAAGTTAAAAACATACTACTGGGACCCCAAACCCAAACTCAAGTCTCAGGAAACTCCCTTCAGACAGGAAAACGTGGCAGCAATTGCTTTCAGCATCTGAGTGACAGGAGGAATGAAGCAGCAAGCCCTCCAGGTCACCTGTACTGAGCCTGTGACAGCGTCTGCAGAGCTGGCCCCTGGAAAGTCTCTGGAGTGTGTGAGGCTGCTTCTCGTGCCCTGCCCACTGCCTGGGAACCTGGCTATTCTCACCAGTAGCTCAGGGATACAGGGTCTTACACTTTGACCTTCCCTCTTCTTTTCCCATCCAGTATGCTAACATTCCAGTAAACATCAACATTTACCTATCTGGTGTGCCAGTCCTCAATATTTCTGAGTTTTGCTTTTTAACATCTAATCTGATGGTTGAATTTCTGTTAGAAGATGCAGATATGGTAACTAGCTTTTCCTTTCTAGGTATATTTTAGTGGTGGAGCTCTGGAAAAAATGCCCTTTCTCAATCCAAAGAGTAACTCTAAGGATGGGAATTTCATGTCAAGTAGAGAAGGAGGGTAGGCATTCGGCTTATCAGCAGTTTGACACCTGTCAGAGAGGCAGGGCTGCTCTGCGCATGTACTCAGAGGTCATAAGGTCACAGGGAGGACAGGACGTCTTGCTTTTCTTATCTTTTCCCATCCTTCCTTCTTTCCCTCTCTCGGATCCCCTCCAGTAAAACTGGACCCATGACCTCTACTACTCCCACTGCATGTCTGCATATGAGTTGTGGAATGGGAAGCCAGCAAAAGGACAGGACAGGCAGTATCTTCAGTCAGCCCGATTTGAGTTCCTAATGGGGACTCACTGCCATTTCCTTCCTTAGAAAACCTGCTGTTCAACTGTTCAAAATGTTATCCTCCACTCTGAATTGGCTGCCTTTGAAAGGTCTGAAAAAGACTCCACATCACGTGCTTTCCAAATCACCACACCATACATAAGAAATCCATCCTGATGAATGTAGCCTTCAAAGAATGCTAACATTTTTCTGGAACATTCTGGTTGAAGCCTACCTAAGACAGCTAAGAATCAATCTGAATTCACCTATCATCAGCAGGACCTAAGTCAACAGTTACTTGTCTAGGAGTGGCACCGATTAGCATTAATCTGTTCTCAGTCTCTCAGCATGTCCCCCTTACAGTCGACTAGTGGCCCACATTTCTAAGTTCACTGGCTAGGCTCATGAGTACTGTACATACATAGCCGTAAGACAGAACAAATCTAAGTGACTCAGAATTCATGAACTCAGCTGACTGAGCTGATGAACCAACTAAAACAAAGAATCAGATTCTCTTCTTCATGGGACAACCCATTCCTAGATTCAAAGAAAGAATGCCATCCAAAGAATGCTTGCCTTCTCTTGATCACTACTTTCAGAGGCAACCTGCCTCAACCAACCAGCCTGTTCTGAGGAACACTGACAGGTTGGGCAGTAGTGGTGGTGATAACAAGACTGAGGATGGGAAGTCAAAACTGATAAAATATAGGGCCAATTGGAAAATCTCTTCCATGTTGTAGTTTAATCTTAATTCAGATGTTTGAGAAATACATGGGTTTAGTTCTGGCTAAAAATGGTTCATAAATTTGTATGTATATATTCAAATATACACATTTGAATAACTGGCTTCCATTTAGACTAAAGTTAAACAAATTAGTGTCATCCATTCTGATTTCCAGTTCAGTCCAAATCAGTTCAAAATACTGAATGAGCTTAGATTTTTAAGTAAGATCTACTTCTAAGTAGTTGAAAATCCTCAAAAGACAAGTGTTTATGTGTATACATACACATTATTATTATTTCACTCTTATCCCAATTTACTCTTCTTATTAAGGTCTACAGTTGACTAGAGGATCTCCTAATGCCCAGCCCAGGCTCAAGAGTACTTCATGACAGAGCTCCTCCTTAAAGGCTCTCCCCATTTCCTAAACTGTAATCATAAGAAGCTGGGGGTGGGCGATGATAAGAGGAGGGTAAGACCATAGTCTGAATGAAGCAGCAGAGTACAGAACATGAACAAACAGTGCAATCATAAAACAACAAAATAGCCAGATATAAAGATTCTGTTCCGGAAAACTTGAATAGTGATAGAGGCATTAGAAAATGGCAATAGAAGACCTACTCCCACACAGACTGGGAACAGAAGTGGGCAAAAGATGTTCAGTGAAATGGCTTTGTTTTTGTATCATGTGGGGACATTTCCCTAATTCTGTTTTTTATTAAAAAAAAAAAAAGAACAGGACGTAATAGAACCTTATCCCAGTAACTTTTACCTGTGGACTCAGAAAACATTACTTGTGTGAGGTTATAACAATAGTGGATAAAAGAAATTAAGTATCTGACTACCGTTTTTAAAGTGAGTTTATAGAGGAATAAGGAATGAGATTCCGCAGATTATTTTCCTTAGTTCTGACTGATGCATGCCCTTTTGTGAGGGCTCATTTCATTCCACTGCCTTTGTAAATACAGTAACCATACCCTCTCCCCCAAATGACCAACATATATAAAACTTCTACGTGCTTGGCCTCTCTTGTGTACAAAAGTATGAAGGTAGAAGAATAAATGATGCAATGCTTTTTATCCTCACACTTAATGCAAGATAAACAGCAGGTAGGTCTATTCATAGCAAACAGAGTGAATTTGGAAGGAAATTATTATCAGTTACCTTCCCAACATGGTATCCGGATGAGCGGTGAAAATTTGAGGATTCACAACAAAACGTGTGCCATCTACAAGAAGGGTCACTTTCTCTGGTGCCTGGGAATGAACATTACTGCCAAAGCCCACAGTGCTGCTTCCAAATCGATCTGGAGCAATAAAGGGTTCGTGGTTCCGTTTATTCCCACTTTGGAAGCAAGAGCCTTTGATGTCTTCAGGAAGTGGCATTATGTGAGAGAACTGAAGATTTGCTGGCTGAGAGGCATAGTCAAATGAAAGGTCTAAAAGATCATACAAACAAACCAAAATAACTTGACAGCAAAAAGCCTTGGAGGAAAAATAAACCTTGTCTTCCTTAAAAAACAACAAACATTAAACAAACAAAAAACCCCAAACTTCTACGTGTTTACAGGCAAAACCCCTTGCCCCTAGCAAATAAGGGGAAAAACAGAACTACAGACTCACACTGGATCTCCCCAAGCTTTCTTCCATGGGTGTGTGCTGGGGAGAGAGAAGGATGGCAGTGATGCCCACCCACACTTCAAAATACTTAAAAATCCTAAAGTAAATTAGTATATGGTTTAAAAAAAGCATTAGAGAAGAATTTCTGTGGAACACCAGCAATCCCCTGCTATACCCCATAACCTTCTCCAGTCTTGTTTCACAGAGGCAATCACTTTTTACTTCCATTTTCACTTCTATTTCTAAATACTCTTGTATTTCCGGTTTTTTAATTTAAGGAACCTGCTACTTCTGTGTGCCAAAACTCTTTATTTTTCACATTCTTGAAAATGCTTCTATATTTTATTTTCCAGAAAGGATGATAGTCTAATTGTTTTATGTATCACTGTTCCTAGAAATTCACAGAAAAGTGCACTTTCACTGTGCACAGGAGAATCCTAACAGCTCCAATATCATTCTCTGAACAGGCAGGTCTTGCACTCAGCAGAAAAGTTCCAGTGCAAATGGCCTTGGACCAGGATTGATTCATGGATCTCTGTTTTTGTTCTAGTATTACCAGAGAACTGTTTTTTTCCGGGGACTTAGTTTTTCTAAACCTGGTTTATCATTATAAGGTGAGAATAACATTCACTCCACCTACCTCACACAATTATTTGACTACCAACTGAAATAAAGAATGTGAGAACACTAACAGATGTACAATACATCATTTTAAACTGGCTTAAAACCAAATATATGAAATTTGGATGACACAGAAGACATCAGGGGAAAGTTATTTATTAAAGAATTACCAGAGGAGTCTTTTAAAAAGGCAGTTCTTTGAATATATTTTAACGTTAAAAGTTTTTTAACAAAAAATTTAAAACATAAGCACAGAGCTAATGCAATGTATATATCCCATCACCACTGCTAGATTTGGCGAATTTAGTTAACATTTTTCTACATTTCCTTCAAACATTTTTTGGAAAGGAATAAATTGTTACAGATACAACGTCTCACTCCCATCCCTCATTTATTTTAAACTGGGATACAATAATCCATGAACACACAATAATCCATGATTACTGCCCATGACCTCAGGGAAATTAGTCTGATTTGGGGCACTTAGACAACCAAGTAAACTGTTAGCCAAAGAACACTTAGTTTTTTTCCCCCCATTTGCTTCTAGAGAAAAGGAAACCAAAATGTAGATCAAAACCTTATCAGAGTTCACATCCTACAGCTTCTGGTAACTTTTCAGTGTGGCCCTGTGTTTGCACACCAGAGCTTTTCCACACAATCCATAGGTAAGCTTAATAGCCAAGAGCCCCTTCAATCACCAAGACAGGCTTTCGCATTCCAAGTGCTATTCTTAAAAATGGACATAGACACCTAAATTAATAATTCAGTTCTTCCGAACGCTTGATATCCTCCCCCCAGCAATGAAGCAAATACACTGTGTTGATGCCTGAATGATGCCTCAGGGTCCACCCTGCTTAAATAGGTGAGCAGGAAGAGACACTTATGGCACCAGTTCTCCCAGTGATGCACAGGGTGACAGCCACACTCTGCTGTCAGTTGATATCTATAAAATAAAAGCACAGCCTGGTCAGAAAGACTCAGGTTCAGTCTCAGTCCCCTACCTTCTACTAGTGTGAACCTGGGCAAGTTGTTACCTAAGCTTTCGAGGCCTCAGCTTCTTCATCTGTAAAAGGATGAATCTAAGCGGGAAAGGGCAAGCTTTCGCTTTCTGTAAAGGGACATTAAGTATTTTGGGTTTTGTGGGTCAACATAGTCTCTGCCATTGTAGCAGGAAAGCAGCCATAAAACAATATGTAAACAAAGGGGCATGATGGGCTTTATTTTGAAATTTCACCCACAAGAACAGGTGGTGGTGGTCCAGATTTTGGCTCAGTTTGCAGTCCTTGATCTAAAAAAAAAAGCAGTTCCTAGCACAATGAGTGCCCCAATAAATGGTAACTGCTATCATGGTTGCTATTGCTTTATGAAAAGTCAGAAAGAACCTATCAGTTCATCAGGAGCCTTCAAATCCAGTAACTCAGTAATCTTCCAGCCTCCTGAGGTAAAAGGAATAGTAATATCCCTGTTTTCCGTATTAAGAAAACAGGGCTCAGAAAGATTTAAGAATCTCACCCGTGGTTACAGCTGATAAGTAGCAGAGCTAGAATTTGAATCTGTTTTCTGACTCTAAGCCCTTGGCTCGTTTTCCTACACCATTACCGCTAAGTTAGATGTGCTGATTAAATAAGTGGTGATTTTCTCTGATAGTCAGCTTTATATAATTGTGGTATATAAACGAAGCCAATTAGCTGGATATTTTATTTAAATTAAGAACATATATGCTTTCTGGGTAGAGTGAATGCTCAGGTGTCAGAAAGCCCTCCAAATTAAGTCATGATCTAATCACCGTACCATCATTCCTGGGACCTAGAGGATAAGTAAGATTTTGAAGACCAGAAGAAGACAGGCTATTTGTTTCTTTTTCTTGGGCTGCAGCTGGGGTTTCATCCACGAGGCAGCTAGCCTCCTGCCGCCATAACCTGTCGCTCTCACTGCCACGGTGACCATTCATCCTTGGACTCTGTATTCTGAACTGTCTGCTTGATCAGAAAACAATCCTGGAAGACAGGAATATGCATGCTTTAGAACTCTCCCAGAGCAGTTGTCCAAGGACTTTGATGGCCTGAAATTTGAACTAAAGAACTGGCATTCTTATGCCAAGAAGAAACAACATCTTAAACATTTCTGTGATTTTATATTGAGAGGAATGGGCTGATTTAAATGGTCTTTACTAAATCACTAGGAATGTTGATAAACTTGTTACTAGGGAATAATCTTAAGCTTTATCCACAGACATCAAACCCACTGACTTTGGCCACATTCACAGTCACTTCTAGATATTAAGTGGTGGTGCAATAATTTGGTATTTATACCAGAGACACAATGAAGGGAAGTAGAGTCCAACTGGTCCATTAAAGAAAATCTGCCCATGTATTTTTAAAAATCAAAACACACACTCTTGCAACAATTAAGCACGAAGAAATGGAAATCAAAACCACAATGCTAGCATAAGAGTTGCAACTAGAAGTTACCTGTACTAAAAAACAAAAGCAAAATTTGACTTAAAGTGCCCAAGTTTTCCTTTATAAGTTTTCTCTTTCACTTCCTATACCTTATGCTCAACCTCCAACCCCCACGTCAAAATTAGACCAAGAAGTCACCAGCTATAAGGCTGACTCTCCCCAGGTCGTGCACAATCACGATGAACACTGAGCTACTGCCATGTGCAAGGCTTCTGTGGATCAGGCAGAACACAGGTACTGCATGGGAGCTTCATGCCTTTCTGCCAGGTAATCAGGCCCTAACACCCTTTCATCTTTGAGGACTGCCCAACTACTGAAAACATTCCTCAAGTTCACCCTACTTAGCACTTTCTGGTGGTGTTCTGGTGGAGGAATCATCTCACATCACAGCAGCAATTTTTATGCATATAGATTGCATGCCAACACACTTTCAGGAAGAAGTTAGGTCACTAAGGACAGTGACATGTTTTAATACTCTGAATTTCCTGACACGCAAGCATGTAGAGTGCCAATAAACATTTGTAATGTGAATTAAACTGTGGATCCCTTCATTATCTGTACTAATACATTTTTTAGCATTAAAAATGGCCACTTTGGAAAGATGAGTCAATACATGTGCCTGAAAACAAGCCATTTTAGTGATGAGATACATTCATATGATGAGATCTTTTGTTTTCAGACAATGGCTCTGGCAACATCAGGCAAATTGAGAGAATAAAATAGATGTTCTGATAGAAAACCTGTCGTGTGGCTACAGCCTCTTCAGGATTACCCTTCCTTAAAGAAAAAAACTATTTACACAAAAAAATGCAGCCACTTAAAACTGAACCCCAGCAACTGGGAAGGTCAAACAGAACCACCACTGTCCTCAAGTTTGATTCAGAAGACGTCAAAATCAGGCCTACAGAACAGGAGAAAGAAGATCCACGGAACTGGAAAGAACATTATTACCAACACTACAGTGACCAAAAGGGGGCCTGCTTCTTTAAGCTCAGTTGGTTTTGAACCACATCTGACCTTTGAACAACATGGGTTTGAACTGAATGGCTCCACTTATACGTAGAGTTTTTTTCAATAAATATATTGGGAAATTTTTTGGAGATTTGTGACAATTTGAAAAAAGTTTCTTTGTTCTAGCTTACTTTAAGATACAGTATCCAATACATATTATGTACAAAATATGTGTTAATGGACTGTTTACATTATTGGTAAAGCTTCAGCTCAACAGTAGCCTTTAGTTTAGTTCTGGGGAGTCAAAGTCATATGCAGATTTTTGACCTCATGGGGGTAAGCACCCCTGAGCCCCACACTGTTCAAGGGTCAACTATAATATTCTGCTCAGCCTATAGCTGCTGCTTTTCAGCTCTTCACTAAGCTGCTCAAGAACCAAGTTCAAACTCCCCTGTATTGCTCTCCAAAAGATCTTATACCAAAATACAGTAAGCTTGAATAAGCCTATCTCTTGAGAATTTGTTCAGACTATTAGTATTAGTTGTTCCATTTATTTCTCATAATGTGTAAAAAATAGTTTCATTATAATGAATTAGAATGAAAACACTTCTTCCTAGTCTGTAGTACCAGGGCTCAAAACTCAATTTAACTTGTATACAGTGAATTAATAGAAAGATATACCTGGAAGTTAACAGGGTAGATATCTCCAGTGAGGGAAAAGAAAACTTGCTGAGCACTGAAGAGGCATTTTATTTGTATTTAGTTAATTTTTATTACAAATAATATATGAATAGTTCCCTTTAGGACTCTTTTATCATCACTCCCAATTTCAATCATTTCTCCAAGTGACTATCACTACTTGCTTGGTATGAATCCTTTTGACTTTATAAAAATGCATTTATACTACACAGATATACTCGTAAAAGTGTATAGTTTTAAAAAACACACACTATATATACTATATGCATCATTCTCATTCTGTAATGTTTTTCTAAATTAATGTCAAGATTCATCCATGTTGGAAGATCTAGTTCATTCCTTAACTGCTGTGTAATATTCTGTGATTCCACTTTCCCATCTACAAGTGTTTCAGTTGTTTCTTAACTATTACAAACAATGCTTCAATGAACAAGATCAGAATGTACTATGAAACTCCAAGAGAGGACCAGTTTGCTGAGTTTTGTCAAATGGATTTGGCTTCAGAACTCCTTTTTTCAAGGAACTGTTTCAGTGGCACACACTTTAAATCACCTAATCCAACATTTCCCAAAGTCCCCTATGAACTAATTCCTCTATAATCCTAGGATGGTAGAACAAAACTTTCTTGGCCTATGAAACCTAAAAAAGTGAACTGACTGACACCTAATTCTTCAGCATACACCAGAGCAGCCAGTTTAAGCATAACAGTAAGGGTTACTCCCCTTCCAGGATGGATGTTTCATTCAACTTTGAATGTGTATTTCATTGCCTACTGCGTTCAATTCGGTAACCATACCCCCAGTGAATCTTGGTCCTCAGAATAGATCTAAGGAAAAAAGAGAGAAAGAGAGGGAAGAGGGGAAAGAGGGGAAATAAAAGAAACAAGCAAAACACTTCAAAAATATACTTCTTTATTGCTATAAAACTATTTTTAGCCAACATAATCCTAGCACACCCAACAGTAACTGGAGAGACAGCTTCAGAGAATAACTCGGAGTCAGAATCACTAATGGAACTTCAGAAGCAAAGAAAACTTAACATCCAGC
Organism: Smutsia gigantea; assembly: GCA_032199065.1. Classification (NCBI taxonomy): domain Eukaryota; kingdom Metazoa; phylum Chordata; class Mammalia; order Pholidota; family Manidae; genus Smutsia; species Smutsia gigantea. Next base: position 104,104 of record JAVSCE010001172.1, read on the forward strand.
AAGCCAGCTTAAACTTCACTTCCACACAGTATGTGAAAACATTATTATACATTCTAAAGAGCTACACAAATACGTTTTTATTATTTAACTTCGCAGGCCTCCTATGAAGGCCCATAGTTTGCCAAGTCCTGACCTGTAACAGCAAAGCCATTTAGCATCCTAATCTCCCCATCTTGGAAAGTTTACATACAATCTTTGATAAGTGGAATTATTTCTCTCTACATATTCTTTGCACCTAAAAAGGGACGCACTGTAGAACACCAAGGCCAGCTCATGGACGTCCCGCAATGTTTTTCTCTCTCTCAAATCAATAAATTAAATGCAATTTTAATTAAAAAAAAAAACTACGGAGGAAAGACAGCATGACAGAATGGATTGCAGCACCAGCTTTGGAGTAAGAAAAAGCAGTAACTGGCAATATGACCTTTGGCAAATTCCTCAACTTTTCTAAGCCTCAGTTTCTCCATTTGTAAAATCTTCCCTACTTCACAGGCTTTTGCAAGGATTAAATGAGAAAGTGAATGTACATTACTTGGCTCAGTAATTGGCACTTGATAAGTACTCATTATTATTACATAAATTATATTATTATATAAATACAATTATGATTCATAAGGTAAAGTGACCAGGCCTGAGTGATCGCATGTAAGTCACGAAAGAAAGGAAATGAGGACTGACAGGCAGGTTTTAGCAAAGTGATAAACAGATAAGCATAAATTAAAAAAAAGAAATAGGTTTAAAGTAGAAGACAATTATTCTGTTTTTAGATATGTTAAGGAATTTATAGTATATCCAAAATTAAGTTTAAAGGTGATAAAAGCCATTCTGAGTTTTCAAAACCAATGTTGAATGTAAATACAACAGGTTTACATACTTAACTCTGGGTATGTAAATTGATCTAACCAGGGTTATAATAAAACAGAGAAAGTTAAACTTCAGTCAGAACTCTAGTGAATGGTTTTTCATCTTTCTGTTGTCATGAATAGCCTGAGAATCTGAAGAAAGCTTCAGACCTCACAAATCTTCAAAAATAAAATTTTGCAACAATAAGTTATGAAGCCCCTAACTCATTCCCCTCAAGGGGCGCTGAGATACAATTAGGCTGAGTTTCTGCTAATTAGAAGCAAAGCCAAATCAAAACCCAGGCTCTCAATTCCTCATTTTTTCTCCATTGTTACTAGCAACTTGAAATGATTCTTTCATATTTACATTTAGCCACTCAGGCAACATCAAAATCACACACACACAAACACAATTCAGATTTACTGACTGCAGCTTGTAGCCCTCATCAGGCTTTCTAGATCCAATGGCATTTCCCAAACCTAACTGTTTCCCACTTACGCTGACGGAACTGGCACTCAGAGTAAGTAGAAGCATTGGTTGTGGGTTCTCTGTGTTTGTTTTTGTTGTTTCCCTTTTCTATATACATATACATGTATGCATATATTATATATATATATATATAATATAATATATAATATATATATATATATGTTGTTTTACTTTTTAAAAACTTTTTTTTCCCAATGGGAACTCGTTTCTTTAAATGCAGAGAATGCTATTACAATTTAATTCTATAAATGCTACTACTACCTACCATGTACAAGGCAGTAAAGATACACAGATATATAAGAATTCTAAAGTCATCCATTAAAAGTAAAGCAAATAAAACTTTAAGCAAAGGAAAAAAAATAATAAAAAAATAAAAAGGGATGCACTGGTTTCTTCCTAGAACATAATCTTGAGTATTAATCCAAAATAACCTTGAGATAATAAGTCTATGCATTTTCTTCTTACTTGCAATTTCCTCTCATCAATTATTTCTGAAGAGCACAAGATAATTACATGGGTTACTGTTCCATTAAGTTCAACATCTTGGCATTGAACTATTCAGATTTTTAAAACCTAGTTGGAATGGGGTTGGGGCAATCAAACTTGACATGCATGTTATTTCAAAATCATGTTTTCAGACTATTAGTGGTACAAGGCTATGATCTTTTAAAAGTCAGTATCCTTTTTTTCTTCAGAGCCATGTCTCCTCTCTATGTGGAGAGGTGGGCGATGGCGATGAGGTAGGATGCCACAGAATTTGGTAAATAAACCAATTTCCCTTTCATCTATATTCCATACTTAAATTTAGAAAGTAATTACTTCATTCCAGACAACAAATCCTAGTCCTTTCAGTCTGTTCTTATGTGAAAACCACTCTATTTCTTTAATTGCCCATCATTGGCTTTGGTATGGTTCCATTATGGTTTTTTCTTTATGCATAGCAGTGAGATCACTGCTGAAGTTTTCTATTGAAGGTGAACATGTTTTCTATTTTGCTTCACATATGTTCTCTGGTGATAACTAGGATTTCTAAAGGGGTGAAGTTCAAGGGAATAGACAACAGAGGTGATAAGTACAATCTAAAATGTCTACATGACCACCTTCTAGGATATTATTAACTGATAGCTAAGAGGCTGTGGTCTTCAAAATGTGCTCTGGGTCTACATAAATATTTTAAGCCAACTTCACTGAAGCTTTTCTGTAATGGTTCTGTTCACACCCTTTGCTTGTGTGATACTAATTTTCCAAACTCAGAAGAAATTCTGACTATTTGAGGCTTTCTGGTTTCCCTTTTTCCAGATTATTTCTCAAAATATTAAGACCACTCCAGTATTAAGGTCATATGAACTCTATTCTTAACATATCTAAATCTCAGTTTTCTTATAGTATATCCCCCAAACCATAATAAATATGCTGCTTGAATCATCAAAGAAAGAGACCCTTGTTATTAAGGTATTTCCACTGGGCCCTCCCTTCCCAAGTACTTGCTATCTTCTTCAAAGAATTCTGACAGACCAGTAAGACACAAGGGCTTCTTAGAGATCCCTTGCTACATTTCTCTCCAAGTATGATCTTCCATTATGACTCTATGTTTTATAACTGTGGCCCCAGGCAGGTTCCCAAGTCTACCTCTCAACTTCCTCACTTGTAAGGGAGGATAATAACAACTAGCACACAGGGTAGATGCAAGGATTAAACAAGGTAATACATTTAAAGTGCTTATTAGTATAATGCCTGGCACACGGCACTTGATAAACATTGGTTATTGTTATTACTCCTGAGCCAAAGAGTACACAAATAATTTTTACAAACCTAATCTTCTTTGATACTGAAACGACTCCAAGACAGATACTTTAATTATCCTCATTTAACTGCTGGGGGTGAAAAAGAATCAAACTTTAGAGTGGTTAGCAACTTGCCCCAAATCACAATTCTAGCTAAGAGGCAAAGATGTATTCCAAACCCAGGTCCTTGGATTTCCATAGTCTTTCCATCCAGTCACACACGCTGCTTCCCCCAAACCACCTTGCCTTTCATGCATTACTGATTCTAGAAGTTATTCCTATCATGTGTCAGAAATGCTTAAAGGGAAAACAAGTTTCCAGGGTCACTGCAACTGCAGTTATCAAGTATGGTCATAATGCAAACATCTGTGACAGAATGGTCATATTTTTCCATGAATAAAAATAGCATTTTTAGTGTTTTACTGCTTGTAAAAGCAGTATGTGCTCACTGAAAAAAATTCAGTCAACATAAAAAGATACAAATACTTCCAAAATCAATGAAGCTGTGGTAAAATCTTTGCACACATATCTTTGGGCATCTACCTCATCATATCCTTGGAATAAATTCCTAGAAGTAAAAGTGCTATGGAAAGAGGTAAATAATTTTTAAGATTTGACAGGTACTGCCAGACTGTCCTCTGTAAACACACCACTTCACCCTTCCGGCAGCATGGCATGCCCACTCTCCAGAAGCCTTGCTAACACTCAGTGTTTCAGTTTTCCTCATCTTCACCAGTGTGATAAGTGAAATATAACAGCTCATTTTAATGCAGTCATTTTAAAAGCCATTAATTTTCATCAATAATCCCCAAATGTCACATTTGAGCTCCTTAAAAGTTTTGCGAGGGTGGGTAAAAAAAAAAAAAAAAAACCAGTGCTGGGTAGATACTAGGTAATGGTGACTTACTCATGTCATTTGTCAGGCCTGACTAGAGTCACTGGCTGTTTTTCATGATTTGCTCACATCTCCCTGGAAGTCTGGGAGATGACATGGTATGACTAGACTGAATCAAAGCAGGGTCTGACTTTAGCTTTGTTATTAACTAGCCATGTCCCCAGGAAAACATCCATTAAGTTTTTCATCCAAAAAGAAGTCTGCTGAGTGTTCTCATCCTTAAAAATGGGATGATAACTGCCATTACCAAGTCAGACAATCCTTTCTCAGATAGGATGCATGTAAAGCCCTCAAAGTGCGTAATGCACTGTATGAAGGCAAGAGAGAGAAATGTGGTTTTGTGAATCACCCTTATACAGCTTCGTTAGCACTCACTTGGCTCCGTAAGCTCATCATGCTTGTCTTTCACTTCTGAACATACTTTCAATGTTCTGACTATGGTATGGTTCTACCGACTTTGTTTACGTTTCTCTTTTTGATTTAGTGAAATGATACGTTGTATTGCTTTTAGAATTCTTTGAGTTATTTTTTGCCATAGCTAACTTTTCATTTACACCTGACCTTTTGTGTCTTTCCATTTTTGCCTCAGGAAAACACTGGATCTTCTTCACCTGTCGAGCCGTCTTTTCTTTAGCTCTTTTAGTCCTGTATAATTTTAAAGAACAAACAACTCTGTATGTATGCTAGTGTATGTTTATTGTTCCTGGCAGAAAAAAACTGTAAAAAGACAAAAATCACCCATAATTCTTCTTCCAGACTTTCCTAAGCATAATACATAAATACATTTCTTCTGTTTTTTACAATTTGAAATTCTGCTATAAATACTTTTTGTATTCTTGATATATCATGGACTTGGTTGTATATCAATAATCATACTCTTATTTTCAATGGTACATAATATCCTATTATAATGATTGTACTCCACCAATTTCATCAATTTTTTTGTTTTATATTTAATCTTTAACCCACATAGAATTTAATTTGGCATATAGGACAAGGTATGGAACTAACAAAATTCAAATGGTTAACCGACTAACTGCCTTAATAACATATTCTTAAAAGTCCATTTTTTCCTCAATGATTTGAGATATCACCTTTATCAAATTCTAACATACAGTATGTGCCCGGTCTGGCTTTTAAACTCTTTTCCACTGATTCATCTATTTCTGTGCCAATGTCAATAATATAATTTTAACTTAACAATCTTGCCATAACTTTTCTACCTCACTTATTTAGAAGTTCTAAAATAGTATATTTAAGTTGTCAGTATGGAACTTTTTTCTTCTAATTTTTAAAATTATGTCTTAACTACTCAATTTTATTTTTTTCCTATAATGAGTAACACTAGTTTTCAGTTTAGAATTATTGGGTGAGTTTCATAGAACATTCAATTTAATGGAGATGGCAGTTGTACACAATCAGATTCCCTGTACCACTTTATTACCCAGAATGTAGCTTTTGTTTGTTCTAACTTTTATTATATGGGAGCAAAAATTTGTTTTGGCTAAAAATATTACTGCCACAACTCATTTCAGTGAAATATTAAAAAAAAATATGTGTGGATAAGTGAAACTATTAATACTGGAGCAATTTTGCAGTTTATTGTTTCAGAGACAATGTTTAATCAAATTTTTAATTCAAAAAGTAAAATGTAAGTTTACTCCAGCTATTTTACTACACATAAATACATTATATACTTTAGGACTTTTTCCTGTGCACAAAAAAAACTCATGATAATACATTTCTTGAAAACTGGTCAAGGTTTATACACATGCCTTTCTTACATTCTCTTCCTGTGACCCAAAGCAATTGTATAATTAATCACTCCTAGTAAAGATCAATCCCATTCCCCATTCCCTGTCTTTTTTTCCCTATTATTAATGTACAGTTACATGAGCAATATTTTGGTTACTAGACTCCCCCTATTATCAAGTCCTCACCACATACTCCATTACAGTCACTGTCCATCAGTGTAGTAAGATACTACAGAATCACTACTTGTCTTCTCTGTAAATACTGCCTTCACCGTATGCCCCCCCACCAGCTAATCGTAATGCCCCCTTTTCCCCCTTTTCCCTCCCTTCCCACCCAATCCTCCCCAGTTCCTTTCCCTTTGGTAAGTGTTAGTCCATTCTTGGGTTCTGTGAGTCTCCTGCTGTTTTTTCTTTCCGTTTTTTCTTTGTTCTTATACTCCACAGATGAGTGAAATCATCTGATACTTGTCTTTCTCTGCCTGGCTTACTTCACTGAGCATAATACCCTCTAGCTCCATCCATAATGTTGCAAATGGTAGGATTTGTTTTCTTCTTATTGCTGAATAACATTCCACTGTGTATATGTACGACATCTTCTTTATCCATTCATCTATTGATGGACACTTAGGTTGCTTCCATTTCTTGGTTATTATAAAAAGTGCTGTGATAAACATATGGGTGCATATGTCTTTTTCAAATTGGGCTGCTGTATTCTTAGGGTAAATTCCTAGGAGTGGAATTCCTGGATCAAATGATATTTCTATTTTGAGTTTTTTGAGGAACGTCCCTACTGCTTTCCACAATGGTTGAACTAATTTACATTCCCACCAGCAGTGTAGGAGGGTTCCCCTTTTTCCACAGCCTCGCCAACATTTGTTGTTGTTTGTGTTTTGGATGTTGGCCATCCTCACTGGTGTGAGGTAATATCTCACTGTGGTTTAATTTGCATTTCTTTGATGATTAGTGATGTGGAGCATCTTTTCATGTGCCTGTTGGCCATCTGAATTTCTTCTTTGGAGAAGTGTCTGTTCAGCAACTTTGCCCATTTTTTAATTGGCTTATTTGCTTTTTGTTTGTTGAGGTATGTGAGCTCTTTATATAATTTGGATGTCAACCCCTTATCAGATATGTCATTTATGAATATATTCTCCTGTACTGTAGGATGTCTTTTTGTTCTATTCATGGTGTCCTTTGCTGTACAGAAGCTTTTTAGTTTGATATAGTCCCACTTGCTCATTTTTGCTTTTGTGTACCTTGCTGGGGGAGATATGTTCATGAAGAAATTGCTCATATTTATGTCCAAGAAATTTTTGCCTATGTTTTTTTCCAAGAGTTTTATGGTTTCATGACTTACATTCATGTCTTTGATTCATTTTGTTTACTTTTGTGTATGGGGTTAGACAATAATCCAGTTTCATTCTCTTACATGTAGATGTCCAGTTTTGCCAACACCAGCTGTTGAAGAGGCTGTCATTTCCCCATTGTATATCCATGGCTTTTTATCATATATTAATTGACCATATATGCTTGGGTTTATATCTGGGCTCTCTAGTCTGTTCCATTGGTCTATGGGTCTGTTCTTGTGCCAGTACCAAATTGTCTTGATTACTGTAGCTTTGTAGTAGAGCTTAAAGTCAGGGAGTGTAATTCCCCTTGCTTTTTCTTCCTTCTCATGATTGCTTTGGCTATTCGGGGTCTTTTGTAGTTCCATATGAATTTTAGAACTATTTGCTCTAGTTCACTGAAGAATGCTGCTGGTATTTTGATAGGGATTGTATTGAATCTGTAGGTTGCTTTAGGCAGGATGGCCATTTTGACAATATTAATTCTTTCTATCCATGAGCATGGGATGTGTTTCCATTTATTGGTATCTTCTTTAATTTCTCTCATGAGTGTCTTGTAGTTGTCAGAGTGTAAGTCTTTCACTTCTTTGGTTAGGTTTATTCCTAGGTATTTTATTACTTTGGATGCAATTGTGAATGGAATTGTTTTCCTGATTTCTCTTTCTGCTGGTTCACCGTTAGTGTATAGGAATGCAACAGATTTCTGTGTACTAATTTTGTATCCTGCAACTTTGCTGAATTCAGATATTAGATCTAGTAGTTTTGGAATGGATTCTTTAGGGTTTTTTATGTACAATATCATGTCATCTGCGAACAGGGACAGTTTGACCTCTTCCTTATGAATCTGGATGCCTTTTATTTCTTTGTGTTGTCTGATTGCCATGGCTAGGACCTCCAGAACTATGTTGAATAAAAGTGGGGAGAGTGGGCATCCTTGTTTTGTTCCTGATCTTAAAGGAAAAGCTTTCAGCTTCTCGCTGTTAAGTATGATGTTGGCTGTGGGTTTGTCATATATGGCCTTTATTATGTTGAGGTCCTTGCCCTCTATACCCATTTTGTTGAGAGTTTTTATCATGAATGAATGTTGAATTTTGTCAAATGCTTTTTCAGCACCTATGGAGATGATCATGTGGTTTTTCTTGTTTTTGTTGGTGTGATGGATGATGCTGATGGATTTTCGAATGTTGTAACATCCTTGCATCGCTGGGATGAATCCCACTTGATTATGGTGTATGATCCTCTTGATGTATTTTTGAATTCGGTTTGCTAACATTTTGTTGAGTATTTTTGCATCTACGTTCATCAGGGATATTGGTCTGTAATTTTCTTTTTTGGTGAGGTCTTTGCCCGGTTTTGGTATTAGAGTGATGCTGGCTTCATAAAATGTGTTTGGAAGTATTCCTTCCTCTTCTATTTTTTGGAAAATGTTAAGGAGAAACTGGAACAAATAATTCTAAAATTCATATGGAACCACAAAAGACCCCAAATAGCCAAAGCAATCCTGAGAAGGAGGAATAAAGCAGGGGGAATTATGCTCCCTGACTTCAAGCTCTACTACAAAGCCACAGTAATCAAGACAATTTGGTATTGGCACAAAAACAGACCCACAGACCAGTGGAACAGAATAGAAAATCCAAACATTAACCCAAACATATACAGTCAATTAATATTTGATAAAAGTGCCTTGGATACACAATGGGGAGATGACAGCCTCTTCAGCAGCTGGTGTTGGAAAAACTGGACAGCTACATGTAAGAGAATGAAACTGGACTACTTTCTAATCCCATACACAAAGGTAAACTCAAGGTGGATCAAAGACCTGAATGTAAGTCATGAAACCATAAAACTCTTAGAAAAAAACATAGGCATAACTCTCTTGGACATAAACATGAGCGCCTTTGTCATGAACTTATCTCCCCGGGCAAGGGAAACAAAAGCAAAAATGAACAAGTGGGACTATATCAAGCTGAAAAGCTTCTGTACAGCAAAGGACACCATCAGTAGAACAAAAAGACATCCTACAGTATGGGAGAATATATTCATAAATGACGTATCTGATAAGGGGTTGACATCCAAAATATATAAAGAACTCATGCACCTCAACAAACAAAAACCAAATAATCCAATTGAGAAATGGGCAGAGGACATGAATAGACACTGCTCTAAAGAAGAAATTCAGATGGCCAACAGGCACATGAAAAGATGCTCCACATCGCTAATCATCAGAGAAATGCAGATTAAAACCACAATGAGATATCATGTCACACCAGTGAGGATGGACAACATCCAAAACACAAGCAACAACAAATGTTGGCAAGGATGTGGAGAAAAGGGAACCCTCCTACACTGCTGGTGGGAATGCAAATTAGTTCAACCATTGTGGAGAGCAGTACGGAGGTTCCTCAAAAAACTCAAAATAGAAATACCATTTAACCCAAGAATCCCACACCTAGGAATTTACCCTAAGAATGCAGCAGCCCAATTTGAAAAAGACAGATGCACCCCTATGTTTATTGCAGCACTATTTACAATAGCCAAGAAATGGAAGCAACCTAAGTGTCCATCAGTAGATGAATGGATAAAGAAGATGTGGTACATATACACAATGGAATATTATTCAGCCATAAGAAGAAAACAAATCCTACCATTTGCAACAACATGGATGGAGCTAGAGGGTATTATGCTCAGTGAAATAAGCCAAGCCGAAAAAGACAAGTATCAAATGATTTCACTCATATGTGGAGTATAAGAACAAATAAAAAAACTGAAGGAACAAAACAGCAGCAGACTCATAGAACCCAAGAACGGACTAATAGTTACCAAAGGAAAAGGGACTGGGGAGGATGGGTGGGAAGGGAGGGACAAGGGGGAAAAAGGGGCATTACGATTAGCAGATGTAATGTTGGGGGGGCAAGGGAGAGCTGTACAACTCAGAGAAGACAAGTAGTGATTCTATAGCATCTCACTACGTTGATGGGCAGTGACTGTAATGGGATTGGTGGGGTGGACCTGATGAAGGGGGTAGTTTAATAACCATAATATTGCAGATGTAATTGTAGATTAATGATACCAAAATAAATTTAAAAAAAACTTTAAGGAAAGGAGAATGGGTGTTATTTGTTCTCCATGTCTGGTAAAATTCAGAGGTGAATCCACCTGGTCTGGGGGTTTTGTTCTTGGGTAGTTTTTTGATTACTGATTCAATTTTGTTGCTGGTGATTGGTCTGTTTAGGTTTTCTGTTTCTTGCTTGGTCAGTCTTGGAAGGTTGTATTTTTCTAAAAGTCCATTTCTTCTAGGTTTTCCAGCTTGTTAGCATATAGATTCTCATAATATTCTCTTGTAATTCTTTGTATTTCTGTGGGGTCCATCGTTATTTTTCCTTTCTCATTTCTGATTCTGTTTATGTGTGTAGATTCTCTTTTTCTCTTAATGAGTCTGGCTAGGGGTTTATCTATTTTGTTTAGTTTTTCAAAGAACCAGCTCTTGGTTTCATTGATTTTTTTCTATTGTTTTATTCTTCTCAATTTTATTTATTTCTTCTCTGATCTTTATTATGTCCCTCCTTCCGGTGGCTTTGGGCCTCATTTGTTCTTCTTTTTCCAATTTCAGTAATTGTGTCTTTAGACTATTCATTTGGGAATGTTCTTCCTTCTTTAAATAGGCCTGGATTGCAATATCCTTTCCTCTTAGAACTGCCTTTGCTGCGTCCCATAGAAGTTGTGGCTTTGTGTTGTTGTTGTCATTAGTCTCCATATATTCTTTGATTTCTGTTTTGATTTGGTCGTTAACCCACTGATTAATTAGGAGAATGTTGTTAAGTCTCCATGTATTTGTGAGCCATTTTGTTTTCTTTCTACAATTTATTTCTAGTTTTATACCTTTGTGATCTGGGAAGTAGGTTGGTAGAATTTCAATATTTTTGAATTTACTGAGGTTCTTTTTGTGGCCTAGTATGTGGTCTATTCTGGAAAATGTTTCATGTGCACTTGAGAAGAATGTGTATCCTGTTGCTTTTGGGTGTAGAGTTCTGTAGATGTCTGTTAGGTCCATCTGTTCTAGTGTGTTGTTCAGTGCCTCTGTGTCTTTACTTATTTTCTGTCTGGTTGATCTGTCCTTTGCAGTGAGTGGTGTGTTGAAGTCTCCTAAAATGACTGCATTGCTTTCTGTTTCCTTCTTTAATTCTGTTAGTATTTGTTTCACATGTGCCGGTGCTCCTGTGTTGTGTGCATATATATTTTAAATGGTTATATCCTCTTGTTTGACTGACCCCTTTATTGTCACGTAATGTCCTTCTTTATCTCTTGCTACTTTCTTCATTTTGAAGTCTATTTTGTCTGATACAAGTACTGCAACACCTGCTTTTTTCTCCTTGTTGTTTGCATGAAATATCTTTTTCCATCCCACCTTTAGTCTGTGTATATCTTTGGGTTTGAGGTGAGTCTCCTGTAAGCAGCATATAGATGGGTCTTGCTTTTTTATCCATTAAGTAACTCTGTGTCTTTTGATTGGTGCATTCATTCCATTTACATTTAGGGTGATTATCGATAGATATGTACTTATTGCCATTGATGGCTTTAGATTCTTGGTTACCAAAGTTTCAAGGGTAGCTTCTCTACTAACAGTGTAACTTAGCTTTCTTGTTAAGTTATTGTAAACACAGTCTGATGATTCTTTATTTCTCTCACTTCTTATTCTTCTTCCTCCATACTTTATATACTAGGTGTTTTGTTCTTTGCCTTTAGTTAGTATTTGGATGATCTGCTTTCTTTGGTATGATTTTATTTTCTCTGGTGACCTCTTTTTAGCCTTAGGAGTGCTTCCATCTAGAGCAGTCCCTTTAAGATATCCTGAAGGGTGGTTTATGGGAGGCCAATTCCCACAGTTTTCGCTTGTCTGGAAGTTGTTTAATCCCTCCCTCAAATTTAAATGATAATCGTGCTGGATACAATATTCTTGGTTCGAGGCCCTTCTGTTTCACTACGTTAAATATATCATGCCATTCTCTTCTGGCCTGTAAGGTTTCTGTTGAGAAGTCTGATGATAGTCTGATGAATTTTCCTTTGTAGGTGATATTTCTTCTCTCTCTAGCTGCCTTTAATACTCTGTCTTTATCTTTGATCTTCGCCATTTTAATTATTATGTGTCTTGGTGTTGTCTTCCTTGGGTCCCTTGTGTTGGGAGATCTGTGGGCTTCCATGGTATGAGAGACTGTTTCCTTCCCCAGCTTGGGGACGTTTTCAGCAATTATTTCTTCAAAGACACTTTCTATCCCTTTTTCTCTCTCTTCTTCCTCTGGTATTCCTATAATGCGAATATTGTTCCATTTGGATTGGTCACAGTTCTCGTAAAATTCTTTCATTCCTAGAGATCCTTTTCTCTCTCTGCCTCAGCTTCTCTGTATTCCTGTTCTCTGATTTCTATTCCATTAACAGTCTCTTGCATCTCGTCCAGTCTGCTGCTAAGCCCATTGATCGCTTGTCTCATCTCTGCATTGTCTTTCCTCACTTCCCTCACTTCCTCCCTTAGCTCTTGCATATTTCTCTGTAGATCCATAAGTACGGTTATGACTTTTATTCTGAATTCTTTTTCAGGAAGATTGTGCATGTCCATCCCTTCAGACTCCCTCTCTGGGGTAGTCTGGTCTGGGGTTTTCTGGGTAAGTTTTGTTTGTACCATATTTCTCTGTCTTTTCATGGCGATAGAAGTGGTCAGAAAAAGAAAAAAAGAAGAAAGGGAAAATAGAGAAAAAAAACATGCCTGCCAGGTGTAGTGTCTGTGAGGATCCTGGAGGTGGCGCTGCTGCTCCACTATTCTGCCACCATGCCACTCTGCCAGGCCCAAGGGAATGAATGGGAGGCTGCTGATTTCTGTGGGAAGTCTATGTGCGACTGCTTTTCCCAGCCACAGTCCAAGGGGACCAAAATTCCCCAGGACTCCTAGTCTGCTTTGCTGAGTGTGCTGGGACGATCCTGCTCCTCCATTGGGCCCCTGTGTCTTTAAGACCCCTAAAGAAGCGCGTGCTTTTCTTGTCTCCCAGGGAACTGGCTGAGTGGACCTGCCGTCTTGGAATATGCACTTCTGTCTCTCCAATCTCCAATACACCACGCAAAGTGTGTCAGTGCTCCCGGCGCAGATCACCAGGACTGTTTATTCGGCGGGCCTGTGCTTCTACTCCCTTCCTGCTCTGAATCCTCTCCTCCCACTGGTAAGCTTGGGTGGGGGAGTGCTTCGGTCCCGCTGGGTTGCGGGTCCGTATCTTACCCACCTCGCGGGGTGCCGAGTCCTCTCAGGTGTAGCTGCAGGCTGGTGTCATCCTGTATCTTCTCGTCTCTCTTTTAGGAATAGTTGTATTTGGTTTTGGCTCACGCCGCCATCTTCCCGGAAGTCTCTCTCTAGCTGCTTTTAAAAGTCTGTGTTTATCCTTGATCTTTGCCATTTTAATTATTATATGACTTGTTGTTGTCTTCCTTGAGTTCCTTGTGATGGGAGATCTGATATCTGTGAATCTCCACAGCTTGAGAGACTATCTCCTTCCCCAGATTGGGGAAGTTTTCAGCAATTACCTCCTCAATGACACTTTCTATCCCTTTTTTTCTCTCTTCTTCTTCTGGTACCTCTATTATGCGAATATTGTTCCATTTGGATTGGTCACAAAGTTTCTCAATATTCTTTCTTTCTTAGAGATCCTTTTTTCTCTCTGTCTCAGCTTCTTTGTATTCCTCTTCTCTAATTTCTATTCCATTTACCGTCTCTTCTACTACATCTAATCTGCTTTTAAATCCCTCCATTGTATGTTTCACTTCAGATATGGAATTTCTTAATGATTAATTCTCCATCTTAAATTCGTTTCTGAGTTCTTGAATATTTTTCTGTACCTCCATAAGAATGTTTATGATTTTTATTTTGAACTCTCAGGAAGATTGGTGAGTTCAGTTTCATTTGGCCCTTTTTCTGGGGTTTGTCAGATTTTGGTCTGTACCATGTTCTTTTGACATTTCATAATTCTGTGTGGTGCCCACTAGTGCCCAGAAGCTCCAGTCTCTGGAGCTGCTCAGCCCATAGAGTGAGGTTGGGGATAGCAGGGGAGTGGAGCTGGTGCCTGGGGGAGGAAAGATATGTTTCCTGACTCCCATCTGCCCTGCCTGTCTCCAGTATCACAGCCAGTGGGCCGAGCACACAGGTGTAGTAAGCCTCTGTGCTTGGTGTCTCTAGCTATTGTTAGGTGAGGCCTCTCTCTGGCTGGCCTGACACCAGGGCAGTGATTGCCAGTTTGCGAGCCAGGTGCTGTCAGGCCAGGAGGAAGGCTCAGCTGGCTGTGTATCACAGTGGGGGGCCTCGGAGCAGCCAGCCAGGGGGATGGAGCGCCTGAAGCTCCCCAAAGTTCCCAATCTGCTGGGCAGAGCACGCCCAGACAACCTTGCCCCCTATCCCTTCTCCCATGCAGCAAGCTTCGTGCAAACCCCATGCCTTTAGCAGCCCTCTCGCTGCTAGGAAGCCTCTCAGACCACCTGCCTTTCCCTTGTCTCAGAGTGGCCAGGTGTGGATCCTGTCCTCCACAAATGGCCGGATTCTGTCTCTCAAGCACTTTGCCTGTCCCCATCCTCCAGAGCACCACACAATGTAGATTTCTGCTTGCAAAGCAGATCTCCAGGGCTAAGTGTTCAGCAGTCCCAGGCTTTCACACCCTCCCTCGCTCAGTTTCTCTTCCTCCCGCTGGTGAGCTGGGGTGGGGGAAGGGCTCTGGTCCTGCTGGATCAAGGCTTCAGTACATTACCCTATCTCGTGAGGTCTGCTCTGTTTGTGAGGTCTGTATGCAGTCTGCTGCAGCCCTCCTTGCCGTTGCTGTTCCAGGGTTAGTTGTATTAACTATATTTTCACACTATCTGTGGTTTTGGGAGGAGTTCTCTGCCTCACCTCTCATGCCGCCATCTTGAATCTTCCTGGCCCTTTGTCTTTTTGAAGAATTGATATTATAAAATGTTTACCCATTTACCATACTATTTCCTCACTTAAGGGCAACTATACTTAATCCTTAGCTATCCTGCCTTCCATCTTTACCAGCAAGTGCTTTGGAACCAGACTTCCTGGTTTGGCTTTTGATTTCATCACTGACTAGCTATGTGAATCTGGACAAATGATCAACTTCTTTGAGACTCAAGTTTCTCATCTGTATATTAATAATAATAATAATAATATCTGTTTGGAAGAACTGTTTTAGGGATTATAGGTACTTCAGATGAAGTACAGTTTCTGTCATATGGTAAACAATGAAAAAATGTTAGCTGTTATTACTATTTATATATTCAAAACTAACTTCAAGCTTATGTCATTCAAAACCTTTTAAAAAAATGTCTATTTGTTCTTTACTTGTTCTCTACTTCTTTCTTGCATTAGTATCTAGCCACCACATGTTCCCTCATCTCAATACCAACAACCCTCTATTTTTATCTCTGGGAATATATATTTTTAATGAGAATAAGTACTGGGTTCTTAATATGTCCATTTGCAGGGGTAATAAACTCAATTATGATACTGTTAACTCTTAATTCCAAACATTTACTGGTAACAAACATGGTATTTCTGTGAACCAAACCTGTAGTTTTAGAACTAAAAACTACACAGATTTCTAATGGATCTTTTGTATTGACTAAGCACTTTTATCAGGTTTCTTTTTTAATCTCCTAAAACTGTAGAGAAGTTTTTGGTAATCTCTTCAGATAATCAACTAATTAGCTAACATACATAGAACGTAGTTGCCAAACGTCTACGGTGTGGAAGGCAGTCAGCACTGTGTGCCAGCACTGAGGAACACAAAGGACTGGGCAACACTTTCAAGGGTTAGACCTAAGTGCCCACACTGGTTAGGTGGGAATATATGAAAATGATAAGTAAATTTAATTAATAAATATGGGTTAAATGGTTCCAACCAGTGCTTCCAGATTCTCAGGCCTCTCTTCTGCATGTCTGTCTCCACAGGCTTATAGTGCAGTCTGAGAATTTGTAATTAAAATAAGTCAACTTGTCAGGCAACTCTCGCGCATTCAGGTTTGGGGACATAAGATAAACATAAAAGTCACAAAAATTCATGAGCAAATCACCTCATATGGGGCTGGAAAAAGGAAGTCTTCATATGAGACAAAAATCTGAGCTGGGCTTTGAAGTAATATAAGATTTTCTCCCCAACTTTTACCAATGATCAACCTGTTTCATGTGTGTGCCCAGTGTGTGCTCTGCCCCCAACCCTGCTTTTTCCAAATCACCTGAAAATTACAGAAATTACAGTACTTTATCCCTAATACTTCAGCATATCTAAGACTTAGAACATTTTCCTACAAAACAACTGTTTTCACACCTAAGAAAATGAACAATTTCATAACACATAACCCATAATAAAGTTTACTCAATTGGCCTCATTTTTCTTTTATAGCCTTTTTTTGGATCCATAATTCAGTCAAGGCTCATTCCTTGCATTTGGTTGTTCTGAATCTTATAACCTTGCATATTCCTCCCCCACTCCATTTTTCTGAGTTTTATTTTTCATGAAATTGACATTTTAAAAAGTCTAGGTGAGTTTCAATATCCTAGATCAGTCTGACAGTGCCAGGTTACCCTACCACAGGGAATAAGTTTGATCAGGTGGTTAAAATGGGAAATATAGGTCTCTCCATTGTAAAGAGAGATATAATAATACCCTATTCTCCCAATAACATTTCACCCAGAAGTTTTAGCATATATTGATGATTTTTATCTGAATCATTTATTACATTTGGGACTACTGATGGCTTTCTAATTATATAATTCCTCCTACATTTATTGTCTAGCATTCTTCTGTGAAGTATAATTATTTCTTTGTTCTTCCCTTATCTCTCTCCTTTTAAGTATCATTGTGGACTCAAAGATTTTTTTTTTAATCTAGTGTATTGTAATAGTCCATTGTCATCAAAATCTTTTTCCAACTGTCCCCGATTTTTGGTTCAAATTGTCCCAAATAAACCTAAGTGGGTGGCTTAGTGGGGGTTCTCTTCAAGCCATCATCTGTGTCATTTTAACGTAATTCTATTGGCTTTTGAGGCTACTTCCTGGCAAAAGATTTCTCCAAGCTCACCTTTTACTGTCTCTGCTTCAGACCCGGAATCAGCCATTTCTCCCCAGAGCCTCTGCTCTTTTTAGTGGATAATGGCATTTATAAATCAGGATCTGAGCACTAGGTGTCCTCATAGCTACTGGAGTAGTATTGCTTCTAGGCAATTTCAACAGACAAAGTTGGCTTTTTTTTAAAACCACTGAGTTTATATTTTCAATTCAAATTCAACACTATAATTTTTCCTTACTATGTCTTTTCATTCACATTGAAAATCTTGGCTCATAAACTAGTTTCAAAATTATAACATCAATATTATTATTAAAAATAAGCCTGCTAAGCTTAAGTGTCTTCTGGGGGGCAATTCTTTCTGCCCTTAAAAGTACATCCCACTAGGGATATACATTCAGTGTGCTACGTTCAAGTTATGTTTTCTCTGTATGTCCTGTAATTTAGGCTAACTTGTTTCTCTTTATACACAATTATAGCACATTTTTTGTTATTTTTAAATGTTTTTTTGAATATAGAAAACATTTTTATCATTCAAAAGTTAAAGTCTTATAAAAAAGGAATGCTCAGAGAAGTGTCTCCCCCTTCTCTTTTCCTTCCAGTCTTTTCCCATCTACTCCCTACAAATAACCAGTTTTATTGTTTATCCTTCATTTCTCTTTGTAGAAATAAACATAATATGTGTGTGCGAACATAAATTCTGAATCCCTCTTTTTCCTTATACAAAAGATGGAATACCATATCCAGTCCTGTCCTTTGCTATTTCTACTTAACATATCCTGGAATCTACAAAAGTGATTAGAAATCTTCCCCGTTCTTTTTAATGGCTGTTTAATGCTCCATCTTCAGATGTTAATATGTAGAACTGTGACAGAGGTCAGGGCATTCTAGACAGTGTGAATGGCATATAACAGCAGGAAAGCAAGAGTGAGCAAAGCCTTATAACTATACGAAAGTATACTTATTACTATACTTAATACTATGTTGGGGGACCAATCAGGCTCAAGTGAAGGATTAATGCAAAAGAGTGGGAGAAATCAGGATTACCACTGTATCATACAACTCCAGGGAACACCATGCATGCATACAATCACCTTAAAGAGCTTAGATGCCTTTATACAACAGCCTTGGAGCAAGATAAAGCTGAAAAAACAAGCTGGAGCCAGCTTATAGAGAGGCCTTGAATTAAGTAAAACAGAGTTAGGATTTTGTCTTGTAGCCAAAGTTTCTGCATAGAGAAGTATGATGTTCAAAATGTTTACTGCCTTAAGATATATACAGCCACAGACAGACTGCAAGAGTTAAAAGAGGAGGCTACTGGAATCATCTAGTGTGAAGTAATAGGATCTCAATGGGTTGACGGCAAGAAGGGTAGTGCTTACAACAAAGACCTGCTTATTTTCAAAGAGCTTACAATCTAGTTGTTGAAATAGTGCAAAACACAAGAGTTACATAATACAGAAGAGAGACACTTTAGAATCAGAAGAGTCCTTAGTGATTACATAGTCACTTGGTTTTAAACTTTTGTATGGCAAGGGATCCTATAAACAAAACCAGACTTGAACAACAGTATTTCCAAAAGACTACAAAGAGTTATTACAATATTCAGTAAGGGCTTATGAAAATCCATGACACTAACCCAACAGAAAAACAGTCAAAGGATGGAAAAAGAAACAAATACTCAAAAGAGAGTTTGGAAAAGTATATTAATAGCCTATAAAATAGAATTTAAGGCCAAAAACTACATAAGTTGGGCAAGGCATAAAATTCAAAGATGTCTCTTGTCCAAATCACTTCTGTTCCTCATTTCTACCTTGGAAGAAAGCCATCAGAAGAGAAGAGATACAGGAGAGACAAGAGCATTCCAATTCTGCAGAAAGGCTGGAGGGCCTCTGATTCCACTTCCTGGGTGTTCTTTACTTCTCTTCTATGAATTGCTGAGGCCAGGCTAACAGGCTGGCAGATAAAAGCACAATGGCAGTAGTGACATGGTTATAATTGCTTGGATATATTTTCCTTAACATCCCTAACTTACTGTCTTTATTATCTTTTTGTCAATATAACTTAACTCCAAGAACAGCTTTTGTGCACAGAAAAGACTGTATTATAGTTACTTGGATTTAAATGAAGACTTAAGACCTTATGTTCAATGTATAATTGTCTAAAGGTCCCTAATGAATTTCTTTTCCAACTTTATCAAATTACCCAATTAAATTTTTTTGTATTACAAACAAAAAGATTTTAAAAACACTATAATAAAATCTTGCAATCATCAACCAGTTTAAAACAGAAAACATCACAATATAGTTGAATCCCCTTTAACCACTATCCTAAGTTATTTCCAACAAACATTTTAAACTATACTTATAATCTTAATGTACTTTTCTTATTTTAGCACTTCAATTGCCTACCAAGCAAAAAGCAAATCTTTAAGTACTCAAAAACTCTCATGAATCCTAAACCTATGAATCTAGTATATCTCAAGTTCTTCAATATTGCAATGCTCTTTCCAAATCACAAATTACAGCTGAGATTGTTCAATATGCCAAATCACCACAAACATTACATCTAAAGTCCAGATGGACATAAACTTTACTAACACTTATCATGTGCCACCTATTGTTCTAAATACTTTATAAATGTTGTTTAATACTCAAGTTTATGAAGTAAGTGCCATTATTCCCCCCATTTTATAGAGGAGAAATTGAGGAAGAAAGAAGGTAAAGAAAGTTCCCATAGTCACATAGTTTATAAAGTGGAGCCAGGTTTCAAACCCAGGTTCTGGCTCCAGAGTCTATTATGTTACCCTTGTGCTGTATTATCTCTTCTTACAGGTCTGATTTACTTCATGATGTCTACATCAGTTTCACAGGTTTGGAGATGTTTCCAGCTCAAGATCCTGGGCCCATATAATGGGCTCACCTAATATCTTTTCTGTTTAAAGAGTCACTATGAGATGACATCTAAATCAATTACCTCCAGATGGGGATTGATTTTACAATCTGAGTTAGCTGAACTGACATTAAGATCTTGCCTAATTCTGCTGTAACTTGCAACTTTATTACGTAAAAAGATGAAATTCTATAATTTCCACACAAGGTTCTTCTATACTTTGATTACCTTCTACTAGTAATGATCATTCCAATGACACCTGCAAGCTAGGAACAACCCGAGGCACATCACAGAGCAGGCAAAGCTCATGATTCCCAAGAAAAAGCCAGTCAACATGACAGAATCTCCAGGGTGAGGTCCCTAATGTCTAGAACATTTTTCTGCTTGTTATTTATTACCTGAAACCCTCTAAAGGAAGAGATACACAAGTTGTTAAGGGTTACTTAGGCAAACTTCCAGGCAATAGCCAAGGGATATACTATTAGCAAAAATGTCTTTTTTTTTTAGACTTTGTTTTTTCAGAGCAGTTTAGGTTTACAACAAAATTGAGAGCGATATACAGAAATTTCCCACATATCCTCTGCCCCCACACATAGCCAACCCCATTATTAACATTACCCGCCAGAGTGGTACATTGTTTTTTACCAAGGATGAACCTACACTGACATACGATGACCACCCAAAGTCCATAGTTTACCTTTAGGTTCACTCTTGGTGTTGTATGAGTTATTTTTTAATACGTCCTCCCTGGGGGGAGAAGTGAGAAGTCTTTTGTGTTAGTGGTGCTTGGATAGCTGAAACCAGTGCCAGCTTTGTCCAGAAGGAAAGCTCTTTCTAGCAAAGGAACAGTGTAAGGCACTGCAACTAAAAAATGAATTACAGTCTAGTTAGTCAGAAACCCGGTTCGTCAAAAGTCAGCACAGTAGGCCGTTTTATAGGAAGGGGCTGAGTGAGTGTATTCCAAGAAGAGATCTGAAGGTCTCATGGGACAGACCCATGGATTGGTACTATAGCAATAGACCTAATATGCTGAAAATTCTGGAGATAACCCAAAATCACTATCAAAAAATGGTTCAAGGAACAGTACTAATCAGTATCAAAAATTTTCACTGATTCTTAGCAGAAATTAGAACAATGCAGACAATGTAATGTACAGGTGCACAGTTCTAAGATATTTCACACTAAGTCTAATAGCTTTTTAGGAAAAAGAAGCGCTAGCATGATTAAGTATATACATGATTTTAAGAAATACTCTGGTTTCAAAAATACTAAAATGTGAACTGAAGAATCATGGTATATGTTAGTATGCTTTCTTGGGAAAAGCTGTCCTTTGTGCCTAAATTATATCTTTAATTCTTTTTTGGTATTAAATATATCTTTTCTTTTATGAAATAATGGTGACCTAACATGGCCAGATCTCCCAATGTCCTAAAATTCTGGCAACTTTATGATGGGCTCCCAATTTCCCCCCTATAATTTTATCAATCATGACTCTCAAAAAATCTGGGATCCCAAACACTTTCCATCTAGGAATAAAAAACACATCTTACTAGTTCAGTCCAGTCTACCTAAAAATACTCAAAAAGAAAGTTTCTTGCTTGGGTCACTCTATTGTTGGACCTCAATTCTTGGGGAAAAATTTTCTCTCAAGATGAGCTGAAGTCCGCCTTCCTCCCCACATCCACCATGATTTCCATGAATTGGCTTTAGTCTTATTTCCTGGAATAACACATCCTTCAGAAAAGCTGGGTAACACAGAAAAAAATATCTGCTTGAAGGCATCAGACAACTAATAAGGTAGACAAGACATGAAGACTGAGAGAAGCTGTGATAGTCAAGTTTTATGTCAACTTGGCTAGGTTACAGATCTAGTTATTCAGTCAAACAATCTAGATGTTACTGTGAAGGTATTTGGTAGATGTGATTAAAGTCTATACTTACTTCAAGAAAGGAAGATTATCCTAGATACTTTGGGAGGGCCTGATCCAATCAAGTGAAAGGCTTTAAAAAAAGAACTGTTTCTCAGATAAAGAAATTCAACTGTGGTCTTCAGCTTCAACTCTGCCTAAGCATTCCAACCTGCCTTCTGATGGCCTAGCCCAGTCCCCACAATCATATAAGCCAATTCCCTGCCATAAATATCTTTGTGTGTGTTTAACTATATACAAGATTACATATATTACATTATTCTGACATATACATAGAACTGTAACACTTAATTGAAAACTTTTCATAAAGAAAACTCCAGGATCAAATGGCTTAACTAGGAAATTCATCCATACCTTTAAGGGAAACATTACATCAATCTTATATAAACTCGGCCAGAGAATAGAAAAAGAGGGACTATTTCCCAATTCATTTTCTGAGACCACTTTCTCTCATGAATGTAAGCACAAAAATCCTAAATACACTATTAAGAAATCAAATCCAGATACATAAAAAATGATAATACATTATGACAAGGGTTGGTTTAACATTCTAGAATCAATTAAAACAATTACCACATTAAAAGACTAAAAAGAAGTATATTTTAGCATAACTAAAATAACATGAAAGAGTATTGATATATTAGGTTTTTAAAAAAGCAGGTTAAAACAATATATTCATAGAAAAAAAGATAGAAAATAATTATCTTTCTTAA
This sequence comes from Smutsia gigantea, assembly GCA_032199065.1. Taxonomy (NCBI): domain Eukaryota; kingdom Metazoa; phylum Chordata; class Mammalia; order Pholidota; family Manidae; genus Smutsia; species Smutsia gigantea. Next base: position 126,836 of record JAVSCE010001172.1, read on the forward strand.
TTCTATGCCAGTATGTGATTTTTAAAAAATCATGTTTTATTGAATATTCCAAACTCTCTAAAATGAGTATTACTTTAAAAATGAGAAAAAAAAGAAAAACGTATCTCTAAAAACAGGAAGCTCTTCAAGAAAATGCTGGAATTTTTTTTTAAACTTAGAACAGTTTAGGAGAAAAATTTAAAAGTTCAAAGTGAAAATGATGTTACTACTTGTTAGATTTTGACATTTTCCCATCTGGATTAAAAAAGAAATACACCTACCAGACAAATTAGGAATTTAGGTTAAATACATGAAAACAGCTTTCCAAGCAGATTATTAAATATCGTAACAGGATATTCTTGACAGCTTTCAGTCCAATGCAATGACTTAGTGAGGCGTGGTGTGTTTCTTAGGGTACTCAACAGCAAGCCTGGTTCTGAGTAACAGGTGCAAGTAGGATAGGCAGGCAGGCACAGGACAAAGGATGCTACTTGGGCCCTAGGGCACAAGAGCTCAACAATTAAGGGCAATGGAGTGCTCAGATTACCTGGCATATAATTCCCTAAAAAGGTTGTTATGATGAGTAACTATCCAACCTAGTAAATTCAGGAGGTAGAATCTGAACCAAAGAATGACTGACTCCAGAGCCCACAATCTTAACCACTACCAAATGAAGTATAACAAGGAAACTATTGAGTATAAATCTTAATGGCGTTGGAGGCAGGTGGACTTCAGTTCCAGCACTAGCCTGCCACTTACTATGACTTTGGCAAGCTTAAGCTCTTATGTCTTCAATTCCTCAGCTATAAAATGGAGAGAATTAAATGAGGTAGTGGCATTTAGTACAGTGCCTGGTACATAATAAGGTCTACTGATTATTAAGTCCTTAGTATTTCTAATTCTACTTTCATGAATATACAAGAACAATTCAACAATGTCTAATTTGGGGACTCCAAGCAAAAATATCAAAAGGTTCTCTTTTTTCATCCATATTTCTTTCTGTTCTACATTCCAGAAATAAATACTCTTCCAATAATCTAATTTCCCCTAAGAATGTAAGAAATATACTGAATCAGATTATTAGTTAGATCTATCATATATTGTTTCCCAGAGATAACTAATAACTTTAGTAAAGACAACAGTATTATTATGTGACAACTTCAGAAGATTCTAGACATTGCTCAAACATCTAACATTTAGTAAGAATTCACCAATGTACTTATCATAACTTTTAATGAATTTTTTTAAACAGTGAGTTTATGACATCTCTTCAGATTAAAAGATAACTATGTTTGCTCTTATTTGCCCTTTTACTGCTTATTTCAAGCTGCAGAGTTTCTTCTTTTAGTAGTTCCACTCTTGATGATTCATATGCTTAGCCCACATTGTCCTTCAATCTCCCATTTTTCCAGAAAATACTACCTTTGTAGTCATGTGGATGTCTCTCCATTTTCTCCATCTATTTACAACTGAATTTCTCTGGACCTTTTCCATTTCTGAAACATTTTTTCTTGAGATGATTTAGTGGGAAGAACACTGGGCTAGGAGCTAGAAATCCTCACTCTGCCACCTCATCTCCCAGATTCTTTATCTGAAAGATGAGAGGATTGTACAAGACAAATTTGAAATAGGTTCCTTTATCTCTCTAAACCCGTATTTCCATGACTCTGGGTCTTCCAATTGGAAATCATTCAGTAGCCTCCCTAAACTGTTAGTCATGGATGAGCAGGCATGTTCAGATTCAGGGGCAGAGGAAGACACAATAGTCAGGACGCCCAGGGCTACAGAAGAAAAGACATGATGTTTTGTGAATTAACAGGAAGAGATCGATTAATAAGAGATTATCAGACACCAAAAAGATAACCAAAAACAGGAAAAAAGTCAAATACATAGCCAAACTCTAATCTCATTCCTACACATCCATTTTAAGAGGGACTAGAAATAGGAAAAGCTTTTGGCAGCAGAAGTTATCCAGCCCTCACTTCTGCTTCAAGGGAGAGATGCAACTCTGTGCTATCTTTGTAATGCTCTTGCTAAGGCGTACTGAGTGCTTTGTACTGAATAGGCATTACTGGGATAATTGATTTCTGAATTAATGTTCAGCTGAACTGAAAGCCCTCATAAATGCTACTGGTACTGCTACATCTCAGGAAATCTGAAAGCTCAAGGCCATAGAAATTACATGGCACTAGATGTCCTGGTTCCATGAGGAAGGAGACTTTAGTTGGGAGGAGGGGATTTGGCAAAATGGCTTTGCTTAACCTCTGAGGATACTGGAAGCAGCTCCAATAAGGAAAAAGGCACAGGCAATCTCTAAACCACCGAGGCAAATGCCAGAATATGTATGGAAGTCATTTTCTACCCATTGTCAGAGTTTAAGAAAGCACTATCTTTTCTGAAGTTTCTCTCCCAGAGTAGAACTTCTTGGCTCATGCCTGGGTAAGGGCGCAGAAGAGAGCAAATCAACAGTGTCAAGGGAGCTGGGCTAGTCTAAAAATTCTCAGGCCAGCCTTCTAGATGGTGTTTCTCAGGGTGTGATCCCTGAATCATCAATAACAGACCAAGGGAGAGTGCGCTTGCCTGACATGCAGACTCAGACAGAGACCCATCACAGATATCTAGAATCAAATTTCTGGGAGCATTACTGGCATTTTAAAGGAGCAAGCTTAATGTTTGAACACTGCTGCCCCTGAATTTTTGGGGGGGAGGATGGGTGGAGGAGGTGAGGGTGAAGTTCTTTGACTCTGGATTCATCATATTCTACTACAACACTTTGGGAGGCCATCGAAAAAACACCTTAATCTCTCAGCTAACAACTGCAGCTACCTGTTTAACAGCTAACACGGGCACAATCACAGGGCCTGGAAAATGCGTTTTCATAAACTGGTTAAACAGTTCCCCGACAGCCTTGATTATCCTGTTCACTTGTTCACCGGTTTCTTGTTTAAAAATAAATCGGTTCAACCCAGTTATTTTCAGAAAGAATCACATATTCCAAAGTAGGAGAGGTTTTTTGATAGGGCGAACTATGCTTGTAAACCTGAAGACACTGTCTGCTTTGAAAAGTAAGGTTTTATTTAAAAGAAAATTACCGGTTCAGGCCTTCCCCAGATCTCAGAGCCACTGATGAAAGCCAGTAATTTGTGGGTGGCAGAAAACGAAGACTTTCAAGCAGGGGTGAAGAGAACGAGCAAAACGCACTCTGCTCCGACAGAGTTTATGGTAAGTCCGACCAACTACATGATTTTAATGAATTCAGCTAACTGCCAGAAAAAAACCTGTCTGCAAACGTTCTCGCCGTTTCTGTTCAGGCGGGATAAACACACCAAAGGCCTGCAGCGTAAGTTACACGGTGGCTGTCGCCGCGACTGTGTTTACGATTTCCATACAAGAAGCACCCCCTTCCCGGATCATCAGACTTTACCTTCGGCACGAAAACTGGCGCCCAGAACCCCCGTTCCGCCCTTTTTCCTCGCGATGGTTTAGTCGCGCGGCCTTTCCATGGGGTCCGACCCTGCGAGCGTCCCGAGATGCCCCCCCAGACACGGGCAAATTTCCGGCCCAGGCTCGCCGCCACACTCGACCTGTGGGGTCTCCGCGCCCGAACCCGTCCCGGGCAGCCACTTACTTGCCGCGCTGTCGCGCTCGGGGCCCGAATCCGCCCGGGAGCGCGCACCGCGCTGCGACTAGCCGCCGCCGGGACCCGCTGTGCCGCAGCGGCGCGCCCCCCGCCCTGGCCGGCGCGACCACGCGGCTGAGTCACCCGGCGCTTCACGATAAGAGTCCCCACGACGCGCGGGGCACGCCGGGAAAGCCGGGCTCCGCCGGCCGCTGCGTGTCCGGTTTCCTTCCCTGTAAGCCCCACCCGCCCGAAGGAGGACGCTCTCCCGTCTGCCCAGCCAGGGTGGATTAGATTTCTGAGCTGCGGATACCCTCTTTCAATTATTAAAGGTATAAAACGGAAAAATTAGTTATCTGGATTGAAAATAAGCTCGCACAGGCCCAGGACAGTAATGCTTATGGAAAATTGTGGAGCCCCAATCTCTGTGCATCTGGAGAAGAAGGTAGTAAGAATAATGGAGCTTCCCAAACATATTTTGCTTGGACGCCCCTATCCTGGATATGCATTCTGACCAAAAGAAAGAGGGAAAAAAATTTTTTTCTCAGACCTTGAGCTTAATGAAACAACATGCTATAGCAAACAAATTTACAAATGTTAAGTCAACTGGGAGCAAGTTATTGGAAAACTGGATGTGTTACAAGTAAAATATTCCAACACTCAAAATTACCTGTGTATGGTTCATGTCCTATAAAATGAATGCTGGAAACACAGAAAGATAACAGTTGTACTGTCATGATTTCTAGTGGCTTTTGTACTTTTAGAAAGCTTTCACTAAAAATGGTACACTATTTTATACAAACTATTCTATTTTATACAAACTATTCTATTTTTAAATTGTTGAAAATCATGTAAGTTTATAATGGCATGATTTAAATTCTGAATCAACTTTTTCCCTACAGAAGAATCTCTAGAAGCTAAACAGGGGTTGAGGATTAGGATTAGAATTGAAAGGGAAGAAATAGGAGAAAACAAACTCTCATTCCAATAGGTTGCAAATGGTTGCTGGATACTTGTACAGCAAAATTGCACTAACAGGGTCAACAATTTTAATTTTGAAAACTGAAGCTATAAATTTTTTCATTATAAATTTTAGAGGTCCAGGAGGTCATTTCTACTCTTGCACTTCACTGACGATGTTGGCAACATCCGGTACTGTGGAGAGGCAGCACACCTCCACGTGGTCTCTCAGCGGTCCCAGCTGCCGCTGTCTCTGGCTCTGCCAGCCCAACACTAACTACGTTACACGTCAGGAATGGCAGAGGAGCTAGACTGGAGAATCCTGCAAGGGTTTTTCTTTGCCTCCTGCGGAAGTGAGCCTTTCACTTCAGACATTTCTTTGGCCTGAACTCTGACTGACCCTTAATTAGGCTGTAAGGTATAACTTCCTGTGAACCCCGGGCAAAAGAAGTATGAAAAAAGATTTGGTGAACACATAGCTTTGTCTCTGCCACAGTATTCAATAATAAAAATAAATGCAAACCAATATTAATGAGTGTTCTAGGATCCAAACTTTACAATCAAAGTGATATAGAGGATTGTTCAAACCAATGCCATTATTTCCATTTCTATAAAGTACAATGTTATGCCTTTCAAGTTAAAAGAAAGAAAAAAAAGTGCCTGGTGTTCTGGCAAGACAATTCTTAAAACAATTTCCTTCTGGAGAGGTTTTTCTCTGCAGATTTGTAATATACATAAACCTGGCCCAAAGGTGGGAGAATCAGGCTAACCAATGTGTCTGTTAATTAATAGTTAAAACTAAATGGTTCTATTTTTGTCTATAATCTCATGTGATGAATAGCATGTCAGACCTGGTACCATTTTGGGTAGACATCAAGGAGACAGTATGCGATTACAAGAAATATAATTCACAGAAAGCACAGGTGTTTGTTGATTTTTATCATTTCACATCCAATTTAATGCATCTCTAAAACCTGCATCTCTCAGATGTATTTGTACCTGAAGCTGAAACCCTTGCTAATGTCAAGTTGACAAACCTGGAATTTTCAGTTGTCATAGTGGCCAATTCCAAAAGCAATACAATTCATCTGATTAACTGTATTATTTAAGTCTCCTTAGATATAACATCTACCAGTCAGTATTACAAAGTATTTTTCCCAATATTTTACATCACTTAAATTTCTCAACGACACTGGGAGATAGATTTTATTACTCAGATTTACAAATAAGGAAAATAGAGAAAATTGAGTATCTAAGGTCATTAAACTACTAAGTGGTGCTGATAGGCTGAGAACCCAGTATGATCTGACCCCAGAATTCTTGCTTGACATCTCACCTAACTGCTTCCAAATGAACTCCTGAGCACTTCCAGGAGGCACCTTTAATGCCTTCAGCTGTTAACACCAAACAAATAATTTAAGGTTGATTCAATCTTAGAAAAAAATATTTTTAAAGTAGTAGCTATTATCAATTACCATGTAAGAAATGAATTATCCTTTCTCTATACTGCATCATAGTAAATATAAGAACAACCCCCAAATCCCAAGTTTTAAAAACTTTTAAAGAAATTACATTTGCAATTTTTTTAAACTAAATGCTTTAGGTCACATCATCTCTAGATCACTGTAGACATCAAATGAGACTTTTTGAAAGAATAATCACTTTCACTTAGAAGTCCAAAACTGTATTTAAATATAAATGTAAATAATAATTTGATTTCTGACTTTTTATAGGGAGGCCAGAAACCTGCATGTTGACCCAAAATAGATTCATAGGAATCCTTTTTACTTCACTTTCATCAGATCACCTTTGTCAACAATCTTTTCATGAAAGTCACAAAGGCTTATGACCAGCAGGAAACAAAGACTGGACCTTGAATACATCATCAACCAGAGAATCAAGAATTTTAAATTTCTACTGGCTGGAATTTGCTACTAAATCATTCTCAGTTATTTGCTACTAAATCTTTATTAACATACATATGCTTTATATGCAGTGTCAGTGTGCTTTTTAATCTCTTTATAGGGAATGTCTCATCTGCAAATTGAACAAACATGTAGTCATAGTCCAAAAGTATAGAACCCCAAGAGAACTACCTAGATGATTACAGGATCTCCTCCAAAGGAACTTAAAAAAGTTAAAGTTTGGTTATTTGGGTAGCCAAATAAGAGATGAGGGTAAGTGAATCTATATAAAAATATTCCACTATTAAGTTAAAAAAAAAGACTATCCCAACTCTGCAACCCCTTGCAAATTCATAGATGTCGACATTATGCATCAACAGCTCCCAAAATCGTAAAAAGGGAGAACTAGACATTACATGCCACATCATCACCTAAAATGCTGCCTAATGGATGGAACCTAAATCTGTCCCAGACCTGAGATACAGCTGCTGATTTGCAGGAAACAGGGAACAATGGAACACGTTGAACGGGACCATCCATGATCACACAATCTGCAAAGTTCTGACTGTGGGAAACTCTACAGGTCAAAGGGATAAACCATAAAGTTAAAAAAAAAACACTTAAAAATATATAATTAAAGTCTATTTATGTGTGTGGCAGGGAAATGGGGAGACTATATGTCTAGGGATGAACATTTGGCTGGTAAAACCATCAAAGAAGGAAGTGAAAATGATTACTATAAAAGTTAGGAGAATGGTTACTTATTATGTGGTGGTGGTGGGGAAACAGTTGTAGCTGTTATCCAAGAGGGGAAGGTGCTTTAAGGGTAGTAGCAAAGTTCTCTCTTGACTTGGTGGTGTTAGAAGGGTGTTCACCTTAGAATAATTCATTACGGCAGACATTTCCTTTGCATTGTCTTCAGTTTCTGTGTTTTATAAACGTTTCTGTGCTGATAAGAAGATTTTAAAAGAAAAAGTTTGAGGGGGAGGTCAGTCCTACCCAAGAGCTGAAATATATTTTCTCCACATTAAGCTATTTACAAATGTATCACATTTGGTTTCCTAGAACAATATTTAGCTTAAATTAGTTTAAAAAGAAAATACATGCTTAAAAAAAAAACCCACCCAAATCCTTTTTGGAGGAGATTTCACATTTGTAATACAATTTTGAATTTTATTTAGTTATTATATCCTTTTTAAGAAGATAATGCACAAGTAGGTAGTGGAGTGTATTTTGAGTGTTACAGAAAGGTAAAATGGAATGATGAGAGCTAAAGGGATTAGAAGTTTCTTGAAGCTTAATGGTTAAATTCCAGTAATGGTCAAGAGAGTAATCTATAAACATTTCCCACTGAGATTTTGAGAGGACATGTGCTCTCTTTCTTTCCCACCTACATGCCAGGCCAATTCATCTCAGAATTTTGTGACTTTAAACGTACATAGAGTGCTCCGCTTGAGATTCAAGTTTCAAGTAAACAGCTGTAAATATAAACCCTATGGAGAGTCAGAATGGAGAAGTCAGAAAATATGGAAGTATGTTACCCTGGGCTTCAGCAGAGTCTGTTTGTAAACTGATAATCTGTTTATATCTTATTACTCCTATTACAGTTTACAGACTCTGACCTTCCAGTCCCATGGACCAGCTCTGACAGATCACATTGCCTCTGTTTGTGAACACACGTCTCATTTTTGAACCCAACACTGAGAATGCTGGTAAGTTTTTTTTTTAACCTTACATGCGTTTTAAATAAACTTCATTTGAAAACAAATAGACAAGCCCCAAAATATGCATTCTTCAAACTAGAATTTGAACCAGTGAGCTTTAGGCTTTCAAAATGGACTCCAGTCAGCTACTGGGCCCACAGAACACCATGAGATTCTCTTACTTTGCTCAAATCATACCTGCTCCTTTCCCAAAACTTTCAATAACTTAAAAAAGGTAAAATCTGTTTTCCAAATCATGGAAGTCCTGGCTCCCCATCTCCATTCTCTGAGAAACTGTATAATGAGAAAGAGATAAACAGTAAGATAAGTGATGGGAACTAGGCAATTCAGAAAGGTTTCTTCTGCTTTTAATCGAGATCCCAAAGTGTTCTTGCTTGAGTTATGATGCCTACTTGAAAATAAGTCAGTGTTTGTGAATATACAAAGTACATGAAAAAGGAAGTATAAAAACATGAAGTGATATCAGATTCATAAGACAGTGTGATATAGTGAAGTAAACATTAGTAAAAGAGCTGATGACCTCAGTTTGAGGCCACACTGCCACTTATTGACTGAGCAAGTCACACAGAAGCTTGGGTTTCCTATATGTAAGATGATGACTTTGCCATGAGGTTCTTATGAGGAAGAAAAACATAATCAAAATGTGTGCAAGTGGAGAGAGAATACTATGAAAAAGTATATGGTAGCAAACTGGAAAACCTAGAAGAAATGGACAACTTTCTAGAAAAATAGAACCTTCCAAGGCTGACCCAGGAAGAAACAGAAAATCTGAATAGACTAATTACCAGCAAAGAAATTGAATTGGTTATCAAAAAACTACCTAAGAACAAAATGCCTGGACAAGATGGTTTCACTGCTGAATTTTATCAAATATTTAGTGAAGACCTAATACCCATCCTCCTTAAAGTTTTCCAAAAAGTAGAAGAGGAGGGAATACTCCCAAGCTCATTCTACAAGGCCAACATCACTCTAATACCAAAACCAGGCAAAGATACCACAAAAAAAGAAAATTACAGACCAATATCCCTGATGAACATAGATGGAAAAATACTCAACAAAATATTAGCAAACCGAATTCAAAAATACATCAAAAAGATCATCCATCATGATCAAATGGGATTCATCCCAGGGATGCAAGGATGGTAGAACATACAAAAATCCATCAACATCATCCATCACATCAACAAAAAGGACAAAAACCACATGATCATCTCCATAGATGCTGAAAAAGCGTTCAACAAAATTCAACACCCATTCATGATAAAAACTCTCAACAAAATGGGTATAGAGGGCAAGTACCTCAACATAATAAAGGCCATATATGACAAACCCACAGCCAACATTATACTTAACAGTGAGAAGCTGAAAGCTTTCCCTTTAAGATTGGGAACAAAACAGGGATGTCCACTCTTCCACTTTTATTCAACTTAGTTCTAGAGGTCCTAGCCACGGCAATCAGACAACACAAAGAAATAAAAGGCATCCAGATTGGTAAGGAAGAAGTCAAACTGTCCCTGTTTGCAGATGACATGATATCATATATAAAAAACCCTAAAGCATTCCAAAACTACTAGATATAATATCTGAACTCAGCAAAGTTGCAGGATACAAAATTAATACACAAAAATCTGTTGCATTTCTATACACTAACGGTGAACAAGCAGAAAGAGAAATCAGGAAAACAATTCCATTCACAGTTGCACCAAAAAGAATAAAATACCTAGGAATAAACCTAACCAAGGAAGTGAAAGACCTATACCCTGAAAACTGCAAGACACACTTAAGAGAAGTTAGAGGACACTAATAAATGGAAATTCATCCCATGCTCTTGGCTAGGAAGAATTAATATTGTCAAAATGGCCATGTTGCCTAAAGCAACCTACAGATTCAATGCAATCCCTATCAAAATACCTATAGCATTCTTCAATGAACTAGAGCAAATAGTTCTAAAATTCATATGGAACCACAAAAAAGCCCGAATAGCCAAAGCAATCCTGAGAAGGAAGAATAAAGCAGGGAGAACTATGCTCCCTCACTTCAAGCTTTACTACAAAGCCACAGTAATCAAGACAATTTGGTACTGGCACAAGAACAGACTCATAGACCAACGGAAGAGACCACAGAGCCCAGATATAAACCCAAATATATATGGTCAATTAATATATGATAAAGGACCCATGGATATACAATGGGGAAATGACAGCCTCTTCAACAACTGGGGTTGGCAAAACTGGACATCTACATGTAAGAGAATGAAACTGGATTACTGTCTAATCCCATACACAAAAGTAAACTCAAAATGAATCAAAGACATGAATGTAAGTCATGAAACCATAAAACTTTTAGAAAAAAACATAGCCAAAAATCTCTTGGACATAAACATGAGCAACTTCTTCATGAACATATCTCCCCCAGCAAGGTACACAAAAGCAAAAATGAACAAGTGGGACTACATCAAACTAAAAAGCTTCTGTACAGCAAAGGACACCATCAGTAGAACAAAAAGACATGGGAGAATATATTTATAAATAACATATCCAATTAGGGGTTGACATCCAAATTATATAAAGAGCTCACCCATCTCAACAAACAAAAAGCAAATAGACCAATTAAAAAATGGGCAGAGGAGCTGAACAGACACTTCTCCAAAGAAGAAATTCAGATGGCCAACAGGCACATGAAAAGATGCTCCACATCACTAATCATCAGAGAAATGCAATTAAAACCACAATGAGATATCATCTCACATCAGTTAGGATGGCCAACATAGAAAAGACAAACAACAACAAATGTTGGTGAGGATGTGGAGAAAGGGGAACCCTCCTACACTGCTGGTAGGAATGTAAACTAGTTCAACCATTGTGGAAAGCAGTATGGAGGTTCCTCAAAAAACTCAAAATAGAAATACCATTTGACCCAGGAATTCCACTCCTAGGAATTTACCCTAAGAATGCAGCAGCCCAGTTTGAAAAAGACATATGCACCCCTATGTTTATCGCAGCACTATTTACAATAGCCAAGAAATGGAAGCTACCTAAGTGTCCATCAGTAGATGAATGGATAAAGGAGATGTGATACATATACACAATGGAATATTATTCAGCCATAAGAAGAAAACAAATCCTACCATTTGCAACAACATGGATATAGCTAGAGGGTATTCTCAGTGAAATAAGCCAGGCGGAGAAAGACAGTATCAAATGATTTCTCTCATCTGTGGAGTATAAGAACAAAGAAAAAACTGAAGGAACAAAACAGCAGCAGACTCACAGAACTCAAGAATGGACTAACAGTTACCAAAGGGAAAAGGACTGGGGAGGGTGGGTGGGAAGGGAGGGATAAGGGGGAAAAAGGGGCATTACGATTAGCACACATAGTGTAGTGGGAAGGGGGACACAGGAAAGGCAGTTTTTACAGAGAAGACAAGTAATGATTCTACAGCATCTTACTATGCTGATGGACAGTGACTGTAATGGGGTAGGTGGGGGGGACTTGATAATAGGGGGTTCAATAACCATAGTGTTGTTCAAATAATTGTACATTAACAATACCAAAATTAAAAAATTTTTAATTAGCTATAGTATTTGTAATTTCCAACTGCTCTTTGTTTTTCTTAGACTGTTTATTCTTTTAGCATCCTGTTCTTGTTTCATGGATACAATATTTTTCTGATGATGCTATAATTTCTTTGAAGTATTTTTGTGCTCCCTGCATTGTCTCTGTTTCTTGTGATTCTGTTTTTCTCCCTGATTCTTACATGTTGGGGGTTTTAATATTTTTCACATTGAATGTTTTTCTCAGGTATTAGGTGATTTTTGTTCATTCATATTTTAAAAGTGAAATTCTAAAAGCTGATTGGGGGAGACAAGTGTATGTCAATTGAAGGGATTCACTGTAAGTTTCCCCTATGAGGACCCCCAAATATCAGTATCTATGGCTCCTTTTTCTGGCATGGTTCATTTTTTTTCCCTGAGAAGTATCCTTTATTTTCAACTAGAGAGAGAATTTGGCTGCGAAGTTCTGTATCTGAGCAGGAGAAGAAGCCTAGGTATCTCATCTTCAGTTTCAGACTTAATCTCTCTATTTTCAGTAATATGGAGGGAAAAGTAGTAGCCTGATTATATCAGATGGAATGGGGACCAGGGGACCGGACCACTTATTAAACAGGTTTTCAAAGAAATCTCCCTTTTCAGCATTACGCTCCTTCCATCTCCACTCCTTTAATTTCCCTCCGCACTTTACTTGCTTCGGGTTCCTGAGTCTTTCTAGAGATCTTTAAGGTGACCTGACTGGTTTCTTTGTCTCTCCCTCTCCAGCCACTTAGGCCTGACCTTCCTTGGGTCCTCTAAGTCCTTTACCATCTTCCACCCATCTTCCATTTTCATGCATTGTGGTTTGGAGTGACTACCAGTTCAATAAAGATGAAATGTGTGTTTCTGGTGCTTTTCCCACACCCTCCTTTTTATTTTTGAGAGAAGTGACGTGAAGACGATCTCAGCTGTCTTGAATTAGAAAGTCTTTGCTGTTATTTTTAGTTCTTCAAGTGCTTTGAATAATTTCTTTCCAGTTATTAGCTCTAATAGTTTTTTAGTGGATTCTTTAGGGTTTTCTATGTATAATATCAGAATCATCTGCAAATAGTGAGAGTTTAACTTTCTCCTCACCAATTTGGATGCCTTTTATCTCTTAGTGTTGTCTGATTGCCGTGGCTAGGACCTCCAGCATTATGCTGAATAAAAGTGGTGAGAGTGGGCATCCTTACCATGTTCCTGATCTTAGAGGAAAAGCTTTCAGCATTTCACTGTTAAGCATGATGTTGGCTGTGGGTTTGTCATTATGGCCTTTATTATGTTGAGGTAGTTGCCCTCCATACCCATTTTGTTAAGAGTTTTTATCACGAATGGATGTTGAATTTTGTCAAATGCTTTTTCAACATCTATTGAGATGATCATGTGATTTTTATCCTTCTTTTTGTTAATGTGGTGTATGATATTGATGGATTTTTGAATATTGTACCATCCTTGCATCCCTGGAATAAATCACAGTTGTTTATAATGGATGATCTTTTTGATGTATGTTTTGGATTTGATTTGCTAATATTTTCTCAAGAGCTTTAATTTGCACATCTGCAAAGTCCATTTTGCCATGTAAAATAAAATATTCATGAGCTCTGGGGATTAGGCTGTGGACATCTTTGGGGGACCATTATTCAGTATACCATACATAGACAGCAAAATGTGAACCCACAGATGAATGAGTTGCCACAGAAATGATAAAACTACACTCATATATATTTAAAACTTTATATCAGAACCTCCAAAGTAAGTGAAATAACTTGAAATAAGACCTGATACCTAACAAAAAACAATGATTATTAAATAGGCAACATACATCAGCTCAATGGCTGCTTGGGCTTCCTTGTGCAAACCCATTATCATGCTTTTGTGACTCCTGGGATTTCCTGGGTTTTCAGGTAGGCACACCATTTCCCCAAGGTAATTATCTAATTATACTATATAAAAGAGCATAGGGTTTTTCACCCATGTATTCAAAAATAAATTTTAGGTAAATAATAGAACCAAGTACTAATTATTTTTCAATAAGTACCTCAACATCCTACAGAATTGTTTGGGAAAAAGTATAATGAAAACCTATCTGGGGAAAATCAAGTCCAATATTCTTGATGTTTATTTTAAAAAACTATGGTTAGAGGGGGGAAAAGGCGCATTATGATTAGCACACGTACTGCAGTGGCGGGGCACACGGGAAAGGCAGTATTTATAGAGAAGACGAGTAATGATTCTATAGCATCTTACTACGCTGATGGACAGTGACTGTAGTGGGTTATGTGGGGGGGACTTGATAATAGGGGGTCTAGTAACCATAATGTTCAAGTGATTGTACATTAACAATATGAAAAAAAAAAGACTATGGTTAGATATTTTATTCTGAGTTATCTAGCAATGTCATGTGAATAACTATTACTAAATGAGTTTCACAATGGGCAGATAGGTAAGGCTGTCAGCTAGCTCTTTCTGATAAGAACTTCATCCTACAACTGCATCTTGATGATCAATTTTGCCTATTTAGTAATTTAATAATTTCATCCAGGGCTGATCTGATTCCGATGCTGGAGAGCAATGTCTTTTTCCCAATGGAAACATTGAGAAACGAAATTGGGATCAGAAGTTTTCCTGATTAGTATAGTTAAAATGTCAGGCTGCTTAAGGCACCAAAAATACCCAGGCACTCACCACCCTTCATCACAACTTCCCTCTCCCCTAATCTGGCCCAAATTACAATAATCAAAATACTGAAGAAGCAATCTACACTGAAAAAGGTGGTACATTTTAAAAATAATGAGTCAGGACTTCCGGGAAGATAGCGGTGTGAGCAGGGCGGCAGAAATCTCCTCCCAACACTATATTTATCTACGAAAACACAGCAAATACATCTATTCCTAAAAGAGAGACGAGAATACACAGGAAAGCGCACAGCGTGCAGCTACACCCGAGAGGACTCGGCACCCCAAGAGGCGGGTAAGATAAGGAGCCGCGACCCGGCGGGACCCGAGCCCTCCCCCACCCCAGCGCACCGGCGGGAGGAGAGGATTCAGAGCCGGGAGGGAGTGGAAGTGCACCCCGCGAAGTAGCCAGCCCCGGGGATCTGCGCGGGGAGCGCTGACCCACATTGCGCAGTGCAGCGGAGATTGGAGAGACGGAGGGGCAGGATCTGAGCGGGGAACGCGCCAGGGTGCTTGCAGCCGGCTCCCGGGAAGGAAAAAAAAAAGCGCGCGCTTTCCTTCAGCGGTCTTAAAGAGACAGGAGCCCAGCGGAGGAGCCGGATCGCCCCAGCACACTCAGCCCAGCAGGCTGGGAGTCCTGGGGAGTTTCAGATGCCTTAGCTGGCGACTGAGGAAGCGTAGCCATACTTACACTTCTCACTGAGATCAACAGCCTCCTATTGGTTCCCACACCTGCCAGAGTGATAATGGGCCCTGCAGAGCGGCGCAGTCACAGCTGTGGAATAGTGGGACAAAAGCGCCACCTAGAGCATTCCCACAGAATCTACGTCCGGTGGGCATTTTTTTTGTTTTTCCTTTTCTTTCTTTTTTCTTTTTTCCTTTCTTTCTTTCTTTCTTCTTTTTTTTCTTTTTTTTCTTCTCTATTCAAAGTCTTTAAGAGCCCAGCTGACATACGTGGCAACTATCAGTGACCAATTCTATAGCCATGAAAAGACAGAGGAATATGGTTCAGACCAAAATCAACCAGACAACCCCAGAGAGGGAGTCTGAAGGGATGGAAATGCACAGTCTTCCTGAAAAAGAATTCAGAATAAAAGTCATAACCATGCTGATGGACCTACAGAGAAATGTGCAAGAGCTGAGGGAGGAAGTGAGGGAAATGAGGAAAGACAATGCAGAAATCAGACAAGCGATCGACGGGCTTAACAGCAGAATGGATGAAATGCAAGAGACTGTTAATGGAATAGAAAACAGAAAACAGGAGTACAGAGCAGCTGAGGCAGAGAGAGATAAAAGGATTTCTAGGAATGAAAGAATATTAAGAGAACTGTGTGACCAATCCAAACGGAACAATATTCGCATTATAGGAGTACCAGAGGAAGAAGAGAGAGAAAAAGGGATAGAAAGTGTCTTTGAAGAAATAATTGCTGAAAACTTTCCCTCGCTGGGGAAGGAAATAGTCTCGCAGTCCACCAAAGCCCACAGATCTCCCAACACAAGGGACCCAAGGAAGACAACACCAAGACACATAATAATTAAGATGGCAAAGATCAAAGATAAAGACAGGGTATTAAAGGCAGCTAGAGAGAGAAAAAAGATCACCTACAAAGGAAAACCCATCAGACTATCATCAGACTTCTCAACAGAAACCTTACAGGCCAGAAGAGAATGGCATGATATATTTAACGTTATGAAACAGAAGGGCCTCGAACCAAGAATATTGTATCCAGCACGATTATCATTTAAAAATGATGGAGGGATTAAACAATTTCCAGACAAACGAAAGTTGAGAGAGTTTGCCTCTCATAAACCACCACTACAGGATATCTTAAATGGACTGCTCTAGATGGAAGCACACCTAAGGCTAAAAAGATGTCACCAGAGAAAATAAAATCATAGCAAAGAAAGCAGACCATCCAAATACTAACTAAAGGCAAAGAATAAAACACCTATTATAGAAAGAATGGAGGAGGAGGAATAAGAAGGGAGAGAAAGAAAGAAACATCAGACTGTGTTTACAATAACTTAACAAGAAAGTTAAGTTAGATTGTTAGATAGTAAAGAAGCAACCCTTGAACCCTTGGTAACCACGAATCTAAAGCCAGCAATGGCAATAAGTACATTATCTAACAATATCCACCCTAAATGTAAATGGACTGAATGCACCAATCAAAAGACACAGAGTAACAGAATGGATAAAAAAGCAAGACCCATCTATATGCTGCCTACAAGAAACTCACCTCAAATCCAAAGATATACACAGACTAAAAGTGAAGGGATGGAAAAAGATATTTCATGCAAACAACAAAGAGAAAAAGCAGGTGTTGCAGTACTTGTATCAGACAAAATAGACTTCAAAACGAAGAAAGTAGCAAAAGATAAAGAAGGACATTACATAATGATAAAGGGGTCAGTCCAACAAGAAGATATAACCATTATAAATATATATGCACCCAACACAGGAGCGCCAGCATATGTGAGACAAATACTAACAGAATTAAAGGAGGAAATAGACAGCAATGCATTCATCTTAGGAGACTTCAACACACCACTCACTCCAGAGGACAGATCAACCAGACAGAAAATAAGTAAAGACACAGAGGCACTGAACAACACACTAGAACAGATGGACCTAACAGACATCTACAGAACTCTACACCCAAAAGCAACAGGATACACATTCTTCTCAAGTGCACATGGAACATTTTCCAGAATAGACCACATACTAGGCCACAAAAAGAACCTCAGTAATTTCAAAAATATTGAAATCCTACCAACCAACTTCTCAGATCACCAAGGTATAAAATTAGAAATAAATTTTAGAAAGAAATCAAAAAGGCTCACAAATACATGGAGACTTAACAACACTCACCTAATTAATCAATGGGTTAACGACCAAATCAAAACAGAAATCAAAGAATATATGGAGACAAATGACAACAACAACACCAAGCCACAACTTCTGTGGGACGCAGAAAAGGCAGTTCTAAGAGGAAAGTATATTGCAATCCAGGCCTATTTAAAGAAGGAAGAACATTCCCAAATGAATAGTCTAAAGACACAATTACTGAAATTGGAAAAAGAAGAACAAATGAGGCCCAAAGTCACCATAAGGAGGGACATAATAAAGATTAGAGAAGAAATAAATAAAATTGAGAAGAATAAAACAATAGAAAAAATCAATAAAACCAAGAGCTGGTTCTTTGAAAAAATAAACAAAATAGATAAACCCCTAGCCAGACTCATTAAGAGAAAAAGAGAATCTACACACATAAACACAATCAGAAATGAGAAAGGAAAAATCACGACGGACCCCACAGAAATACAAAGAATCATAAGAGAATATTATGAGAATCTATATGCTAACAAGCTGGAAAACATAGAAGAAATGGACAACTTCTTAGAAAAATACAACCTTCCAAGACTGACCAAGCAAGAAACAGAAAAACTAAACAGACCAATCACCAGTGACGAAATCGAATTGGTAATCAAAAAACTACCCAAGAACAAAACCCCTGGGCCTGATGGATTCACCTCTGAATTCTACCAGACATATAGAGAAGAAATAACACCGATTCTCCTTAAAGTTTTCCAAAAAATAGAAGAGGAGGGAATACTTCCAAACTCATTCTATGAAGCCAGCATCACTCTAATACCAAAACCGGGCAAAGACCTCACCAAAAAAGAAAATTACAGACCAATATCCCTGATGAACGTAGATGCAAAAATACTCAACAAAGTATTAGCAAACCGAATTCAAAAATACATCAAGAGGATCATACACCATGATCAAGTGGGATTCATCCCAGGGATGCAAGGATGGTACAACATTCGAAAATCCATCAACATCATCCACCACATCAACAAAAAGAAGAACAAAAACCACATGATCATCTCCATAGATGCTGAAAAAGCATTTGACAAAATTCAGCATCCATTCCTGATTAAAACTCTCAACAAAATGGGTATAGAGGGCAAGTACCTCAACATCATAAAGGCTATATATGACAAACCCACAGCTAACATCATACTTAACGGCGAGACGCTGAAAGCTTTTCATCTAAGATCGGGAACAAGACAGGGATGCGCACTCTCTCCACTGTTATTCAACATACTACTGGAGGTCCTAGCCACAGCAATCAGACAAAAAAAAGACATACAAGGCATCCAGATTGGTAAAGAAGAAGTCAAATTGTCACTATTTGCAGATGACATGATACTGTACATAAAAAACCCTAAAGATTCCATTCCAAAACTGCTAGAACTAATATCTGAATTCAGCAAAGTTGCAGGATACAAAATTAACACACAGAAATCTGTTGCTTTCCTATACACTAATGATGAACTAACAGAAAGAGAAATCAAAAAAACAATTCCATTCACAATTGCATCAAAAAGAATAAAATACCTAGGAATAAACCTAACAAAGGAAGTGAAAGACCTGTACTCTGAAAACTACAAGACACTCCTAAGAGAAATTAAAGAGGACAGTAACAAATGGAATGGCATTCCATGCTCTTGGCTAGGAAGGATAAATATTGTCAAAATGGCTATACTACCTAAAGCAATCTACAGATTCAATGCAATCCCTATCAAACTACCAACAGCTTACTTCAATGAACTGGAACAAATAGTTCTAAAATTCATATGGCACCACAAAAGACCCCGAATAGCCAAATCAATACTGAGAAGGAGGAATAAAACAGGGGGAATTACACTCTCTGACTTCAAGCCCTACTACAAAGCCACAGTAATCAAGACAATTTGGTATTGGCACAAAAACAGACCCACAGACCAGTGGAACAGAATAGAAAATCCAAACATTAACCCAAACATATACAGTCAATTCATATTTGATAAAAGTGCCTTGGATATACAATGGGGAGATGACAGCCTCTTCAGCAGCTGGTGTTGGAAAAACTGGACAGCTACATGTAAGAGAATGAAACTGGACTACTGTCTGGCCCCATACACAAAGGTAAACTCAAGGTGGATCAAAGACTTGAATGAAAGACATGAAACCATAAAACTCTTAGAAAAAAACATAGGCAAAAATCTCCTGGACATAAACATGAGCAACTTCTTCATGAACATATCTCCCCGGGCAAGGGAAACAAAAGCAAAAATGAACAAGTGGGACTATATCAAGCTGAAAAGCTTCTGTACAGCAAAGGACACCATCAGTAGAACAAAAAGACATCCTACAGTATGGGAGAATATATTCATAAAAACGTATCTGATAAAGGGTTGACATCCAAAATATATAAAGAACTCATGCACCTTAACAAACAAAAAGCAAATAATCCAATTAAGAAATGGGCAGAGGACATGAATAGACACTTCTCTAAAGAAGAAATTCAGATGGCCAACAGGCACATCAAAAGATGCTCCACATCGCTAATCATCAGAGAAATGCAGATAAAAACCACAATGAGATATCACCTCACACCAGTGAGGATGGCCAACATCCAAAACACAAACAACAACAAATTTTGGCAAGGATGTGGAGAAAAGGGAACCCTCCTACACTGCTGGTGGGACTGCAAATTAGTTCAACCATTGTGGAAAGCAGTATGGAGGTTCCTCAAAAAACTCAAAATAGAAATACCATTTGACCCAGGAATTCCACTCTAGGAATTTACCCTAAGAATGCAGCAGCCCAATTTGAAAAGGACAGATGCACCCCTATGTTTATTGCAGCACTATATACAATAGCCAAGAAATGGAAGCAACCTAAGTGTCCATCAGTAGATGAATGGATAAAGAAGATGTGGTACATATACACAATGGATATTATTCAGCCATAAGAAGAAAACAAATCCTACCGTTTGCAACAACATGGATGGAGCTAGAGGGTATTATGCTCAGTGAAATAAGCCAAGCCGAAAAAGACAAGTATCAAATGATTTCACTCATATGTGGAGTATAAGAACAAAGAAAAAATACTGAAGGAACAAAACAGCAGCAGACTCCCAGAACCCAAGAACGGACTAATAGTTACCGAAGGGAAAGGGACTGGGGAAAATGGGCGGGAAGGGAGGGATAAGAGGGAAAAAGGGGCATTACGATTAGCAGATGTAATGTTGGGGGGGCACGGGGAGGGCAGTACAACTCAGAGAAGACAAGTAGTGATTGTATAGCATCTCACTACGCTGATGGACAGTGACTGTAATGGGGTTGGTGGGGGGGACCTGATGAAGGGTAGTTTAATAATCGTAATATTGCACATGTAATTGTAATTAATGATAAAAAAAAGAGGACTTCCGGGAAGATGGCGGTGTGAGCCAGGGTGGCAGAAATCTCCTCCCAACACTATATTTATCTCTGAAAACACAGAAAATACATCTACTCCTAAAAGAGGACGAGAATACACAGGAAGCGCACAGCGTCTGCTTCACCACGAAGGACTCGGCACCCCAAGAGGCGGGTAAGATACGGAGCCGCAGTGGCGGGACCCGAGCCCTCCCCCACCCCAGTGCCCCGGCGGGAGGAGAGGATTCAGAGCCGGGAGGGAGTGGAAGTACACGCCGCGAAGTAGCCAGCCCCGGTGATCTGCGCGGGGAGTGCTGACCCACATTGCGCAGTGCAGCGGAGATTGGAGAGACAGAGGGGCAGGATCTGAGCGGGGAACGTGCCAGGGTGCTTGCAGCCGGCACCCAGGAAGGAAA
The DNA here is from genome assembly GCA_032199065.1 of Smutsia gigantea. NCBI lineage: Eukaryota > Metazoa > Chordata > Mammalia > Pholidota > Manidae > Smutsia > Smutsia gigantea. The sequence continues at coordinate 147,934 of JAVSCE010001172.1, forward strand.
AAAAAAAAGTGCGCGCTTTCTTCAGCCGTCTTAAAGAGACAGGAGCCCAGCGGAGGAGCTGGATCGCCCCAGCACACTCAGCCCAGCAGGCTGGGAGTCCTGGGGAGTTTCAGATGCCTTAGCTGGCGACTGAGGAAGCGTAGCCATACTTACACTTCTCACTGAGATCAACAGCCTCCTACTCGTCCCCACCCCTGCCAGAGCGATAAAGGGCCCTGCGGAGGGGCACAGTCACAGCTGTGGAATAGTGGGGCAATAGCGCCACCTAGAGCATTCCCACAGAATCTACATCCGGTGGGCATTTTTTTTGTTTTTTTTGTTTTGTTTTGTTTTTTGTTTTGTTTTTGTTTTTTCTTTTCTTTCTTTTTTTCTTTGTTTCTTTCTTTCTTTTTTTTTCTTTTTTTTATCTTTTCTTTTCCCTCTCTTTTTTTCTTCTCTTTTTAAAGTCTTAAAGAGCCCAGCTGACATACGTGGCAACTATCAGTGACCAAATTATACAGCCATGAAAAGACAGAGGAATATGGTCCAGACCAAAATCAACCAGACAACCCCAGAGGGGGTCTGAAGGGATGGAAATGCAGCCTCCCTGAAAAAATTCAGAATAAAAGTCATAACCATGCTGATGGACCTACAGAGAAATGTGCAAGAGCCAGAGGAGGAAGTGAGGGAACTGAGGAAAGACAATACAGAAATCAGACAAAGCGATCGGCAGGCTTAACAGCAGAATGGATGAGATGCGACAGACTGTTAATGGAATAGAAAACAGAGAACAGGAGTACAGAGCAGCTGAGGCAGAGAGAGATAAAAGGATTTCTAGGAATGAAAGAATATTAAGAGAACTGTGTGACCAATCCAAACGGAACAATATTCGCATTTTAGGAGTACCAGAGGAAAAAAAAAAAAAAAAAGGGATAGAAAGTGTCTTTGAAGAAATAATTGCTGAAAACTTTCCCTCGCTGGGGAAGGAAGTAGTCTCACAGTCCACTGAAGCTCATAGATCTCCCAACACAAGGGACCCAAGGAAGACAACACCAAGACACATAATAATTAAGATGGCAAAGATCAAAGATAAAGACAGGGTATTAAAGGCAGCTAGAGAGAGAAAAAAGATCACCTACAAAAGAAAACCCATCAGACGATCATCAGACTTCTCAACAGAAACCTTACAGGCCAGAAGAGAATGGCATGATATATTTAACTTTATGAAACAGAATGGCCTCGAACCAAGAATACTGTATCCAGCACGATTATCATTTAAATATGATGGAGGGATTAAACAATTTCCAGATAAATGAAAGTTAAGAGAGCTTGCCTCTCATAAACCACCACTACAGGATATCTTAAATGGACTGCTCTAGATGGAAGCACAACTCAGGCTAAAAAGATGTCACTAGAGAAAAAAAAAATCATAGCAAAGAAAGCAGACCATCCAAATACTAACTAAAGGCAAAGAATAAAACACCTATTATAGAAAGAATGGAGGAGGAGTAATAAGAAGGGAGAGAAATAAAGAAACATCAGACTGTGTTTACAATAACTTAACAAGAAAGTTAAGTTAGATTGTTAGATAGTAAAGAAGCAACCCTTGAACCCTTGGTAACCACAAATCTAAAGCCAGCAATGGCAGTAAGTACATACCTATCAATAATCACCCTAAATGTAAATGGACTGAATGCACCAATCAAGACACAGAGTAACAGAATGGATAAAAAAGCAAGACCCATCTATATGCTGCCTACAAGAAACTCACCTCAAATCCAAAGATATACACAGACTAAAAACGAAGGGATGGAAAAAGATATTTCATGCAAACAACAAAGAGAAAAAAGCAGGTGTTGCAGTACTTGTATCAGACAAAATAGACTTCAAAACGAAGAAAGTAGCAAAAGATAAAAGAAGGACATTACATAATGATAAAGGGGTCAGTCCAACAAGAAGATATAACCATTATAAATATATATGCACCCAACACAGGAGCGCCAGCATGTGAGACAAATACTAACAGAATTAAAGGAGGAAATAGACAGCAATGCATTCATCTTAGGAGACTTCAACACACCACTCACTCCAGAGGACAGATCAACCAGACAGAAAATAAGTAAAGACACAGAGGCACTGAACAACACACTAGAACAGATGGACCTAACAGACATCTATAGAACTCTACACCTAAAAGCAACAGGATACACATTCTTCTCAAGTGCACATGGAACATTTTCCAGAATAGACCACATACTAGGCCACAAAAAGAACCTCAGTAATTTCAAAAATATTGAAATCCTACCAACCAACTTCTCAGATCACAAAGGTATTAAACTAGAAATAAATTTTAGAAAGAAACCAAAACGGCTCACAAATACATGGAGACTTAACAACATTTTCCAAATTAATCAATGGGTTAACGACCAAATCAAAACAAATCAAAAGAATATATGGAGACTAATGATAACAACAACACAAAGCCACAACTTCTGTGGGACGCAGCAAAGGCAGTTCTAAGAGGAAAGTATATTGCAATCCAGGCCTATTTAAACAAGGAAGAACATTCCCAAATGAATAATTTAAAGACACAATTAATGAAATTGGAAAAAGAAGAACAAATGAGGCCCAAAGTCACCAGAAGGAGGGACATAATAAAGATTAGAGAAGAAATAAATAAAATTGAGAAGAATAAAACAATAGAA